>VZQC01007428.1:1670772-1698084 GCA_009823505.1 Rhizomys pruinosus | reverse complement strand
AGAAATCTAAATAGTTTACAGCCATTTCTGTGGAATAATCTCTTAAGATTGTATAGAAGTTAACTGCCTGAATATTCTGTAATTATTTCTGTATAATTTTTATATTTCGCTACCTTGAATCTGAGCTGTATATTGATAACTGACTATCCATGTGTGGAACATTATGAAAATAGCTTGTGAGATGCTGGAGAGATGGCTCAGCGGTTAAGAGTACCGACTGCTCTTGCAGAGGATCCAGGTTCGATTCCCAGCACCCACATGGTGGCAAAGAACCGTCTTTAACTCCAGTTCCAGGGGAATCTGACACCTTCTTCTCACCTCCGTGGCATTGCACAACATGGAGCATGACATTGCTCCAACCTACATGCAGACAGTACACTCATACACTTTAAAAAATAAAAAGAAAATTGTCTGTGAAATTGATACAGTCACCCAACATTCTACAGATTTAGAACAATATTTTCACATCATACATATCAATATGGAGTGAAATACAAATCATTGGACTGAGTAATTTTTAAAACATTGCAATCCGTTTGTGAAAATATTAAATTTGTCATAAAAACATGTTCCCAGGAAGTTAAAGGATGATGGACAAAGTGTTTTTCGGAAAGTGGCCAAAGTGATATTTGACTCTTATAAGCCTTGGTGGCTCAGTCCTAATTACTTATCTACACAGCTACAAGGCCACATGAACTGGGTGTGAGCAGGCTTGTCCTGTAAACGGTAGGGCAGACCCAGATTTACTTTCCCTGAGCCGGAATTTCATTACCAGGGAAACGGAAAGAATATCTGTTTCTTCAATTAGTAGAATTGCTACATGTCAAATATTTAAATCTCTTTTGTCATTATATTTTCTTTGTTTACCTTAAAATCTAGCTTATAGTAGAGATTTTATGTTTATTGATGAATTCAGTGAAAACATTTTGTTGCACTTAGGAAATAGAATACATTTTCTTTGAAATATTGGTCTTTCATCAACACTGAGTTTAATGCAGTAAACCCATGGTTAGATTTTAAGTTATGCAGAAATATGTCATATATTTGTTAAAATAGAAGGATGCTTGTACACACAAATTATCACTTATTGTTAAAAAAATGAAAACAAAACAAAACAAAACAAAAAACCAGAGAAAGATGCAGAAAAGTTATGGCAGAATGCATGATCTGGGATGGGTAGGGGTGGGGTGGGGGGAAGGGAAAGGGATATATGCCTGAACTGAATTGGAAAATGATGTATGAAATACACAAAGCATCAATAAAAAAAGTCATCAATCTAAAAACATATTTCATAACAAAATTTAAATAATTCCAAGTGCACACAGATTATAAAGAGAATTAGAAAAATTATGCCAGTGTACAGACAAATATAAAATTGCAAGGAATTTCTGTTTAGACAAATTTTAGTGTATTTTATGCTTTTTTTGGGTTTCTTGCTGTCTTTGACCTTTCTAAATTGTGCTGCACTTACTGCATAGAAATGCTCTTAGTCAGTTAAAATGCTACTTACATAAATTAATTCATTTGACATCTAGTGACCCAAAGCCTAAAGAAGCTAGCATAATTAATCTTTGAAGCTCACATTTGGATCTGCAAAAAAATTTACAAGAATGAAAAAAATGATCTTTGAGACTCTTGGAATTTTCAACCTGTCTTATATAAAATGTGAATAAAATCTTAACTGTCTTTCAGTAAAACATTTCTGAGCAGACCTTAACCTATTGATCTGAAGAATGGGTCAGAAAGCATCCTATGTGGGCACATTAATTCAGTTTTGTTTTAACAGCTTTTTGGTGTATGTAACTAATTTTTCATTATTTCAGGGCTGAATAAATTCATCTAACACATTATAATCATTACAGGCTTTCATATTTGAAGTAAAAATCTAAATATAAAAAAAACAAGATGCAGTGTCCCAGTGCTATTCTGCTCAAGGACTGGGTCCTAACAAACTTCCTGGATGATGCTTACATACAATGGATATTGAAAGCCATCCCCTTCACAGGCATTTTCCCGTGATTTACCTAGAACTCGGCGACAGGGCTATTTGAAAATGGAGGGGTGATGGAAGTAATGTCCACCCTCTCCAGTGGAAGCAGGAAAGGACACATGAGGTAGGCAATGCTGTTGGGGAGACAAGTCCCAGAGCCTCCACTATAGTCTTGGGGATAGATGGTCCTCAACGTTATTGGCCCTGCAGTACAATGCTGCCTCCTTGAGACTCATACAGCCCATGGAAGATGGTTAGTGGACTCACTGGCCACATCTCAACCTATTTTAAAAAGAGACCTTGACATTATCCACATGATCTCATAAAGGCTTCTTGTATTCTTGAGGTTTACATCTGACCTAGAACACTCTAGAGAAAAAAACATCGATATTACTGTTAATGAATAGGAGAGATTATAAGATAATAGGTTTATTTCCAACATTCTTGTCGGTATGAAACAGATTTTTTTTTCTGGAGTAGACAATAACATCTATTCTCATGTATATTTTTTTTATCTCTGCACTAATACTTTGTCCATATTAAAATTTAGTTAGAAAGTTGTTGATAAATATGAAGTAATTCTTTTAAAAAAATTTTAGTCTAATTATAAAGATTAGAATTGAACTGTACCAAGGTTGAATCTTCTTAAACTGTTTCATAAAGTGAAATTGCAGCAAGCTTTCTAGCCATAAAATGTAAGGAACACAGGGTAAGGTGGACAATTGGAAAAGTGTGGAAGAACTCCTTAACCTTGGGGCAAAGATCTTGTAATTAGCATAATTAAGAATCTTGGTTTGATTCCCTGGTAATTACCAAATGGTTCACATATGTCAGCATAAAGACATCTTCATCTTCACATTTGTTTAGAAGCCTCTTAACTGATCTTTCCTACTGGTTAGTAAAGGACACTTGAAAAATAGGAAAATTAACCTGCTTTGATATTAAGAAACACCTTGAAGTAGGTGCAATGTACATCTGAAAGCAAGATCTCTATTCCACCTTATGCTTAAAAAGAAGCATCTCAGGCTGACAGAGAGGAAATTACACATCCCTTTTAGGTAGAGCTAATATAGATATGCTCTTTCTCACTGACTTTTGTGATTTATTTTCATATATAAATACATAAATTGAAAATAAAGTCTGTTATCTTCCAAGCCTTGACTCCTCAGATTCCTATCTGGTACCTGAACTTAGCAGCAGTTTCCCTTTGCAGTTATTGTTTCTTTTCTTGAAAGGCCTGTGCACAGACTGTTGTGTAGTTACTTGCATGTGATCATCTCCTGATCTGAAGATGGGTGCCTTTCCCATCCTTCCTTGTAACCATCAAAACTTGTTTATTTTTTTCTTTTTCTTTTTTGATGGAAAAACAAACTTTATTAGTTGCTATTCAAAACAATATAGTTAAAATAAGGCTTACCACATGATATATAATCTTGATCATATTACATTTTTTCTTTTTTCTTAAGAGAAAATTAGAATGACCACAGTATATAGTTTCATACTTATTTTTTTTTCTTGAAAAGAAAAGGAGCTTAGTATTTTGTCTTTATTTTTATGGAGGTGTCTTCTGCATACTGAAGTAGCAGGAACTACTTCTAATTCCACAAGAGTCCAGTATGTCATACCCCTTTGGGGAAGTAATTGCGAGAACTGGGCTTCCTTTTATACTCCACTGAGTTGTCAAATATCATAATATACAAAGCTGTGTGGTGTGTTTCTATTCACCTTAGCTAAAGCTTTTGTTATTTTTTTCAATTTATTAGTCTTTAATTGAGTTTTTGTGTATTTCATACAGAATATCTCAATCAATCTTAATCCCTTTTATGCTCCCTTCCCCCCAGCACCCTTCCAAAGTCCCCCCACCTCCCATCATTGGAATTCATACACTCATTTGTGTGAAGGCCCACTGTGTCAAGTTAGTTTTCCTAGATGTTCCTTGGTGCAAATTCATCCATTGAGGTCTAGTCAGCCCATCCAAAGTCCCTTACTTTAACATGATCAGCCTCATTTTAAGGAGATCAGCTCTGCCAGGCATGGTGGTGCACGCCTTTAATCCTAGCACTTGGGAGGCAGAGGGAGGCAGGTGGATCTTTGTGAGTTCAAGGCCAGCCTGGTCTACAGAGTGAGTTCCAGGACAGCTGGAGCTACAGGGAGACCCTGTGTCAAAAAAACCAAAAAAAAAAAAAAAAAAAAAAAAAAAAGAGAAAAGAAGGAAGATCAGCTCTTCTTCACCCGGTTGCCAATATTTCTTCTGTTAAAGTTGGGACCTGCTTCCCATTTCCACAGTTTTGTGCTGGGTTTTGTCTGCTTGAGTTTGCATGGGTTTTATGCATGCAGACACCACTGCTGCGGGATCATATGAACAGATCCAGTCTATATGATTCTATTTCTGTATGGTCCTACACCACCTCCCTGGCTCTTAGAATCTTTCGAACCTCTCTTCACAAATGGTGCTTGGGCCCTGGGTGAGTGAAGTTTAATATAGGAGTCCTGTCCAAGGACCTACACTTTGCAGACTCCTAATCGCCACACTTTGGCTCTTTGTGCCCTTTTGTGTACCTGGCCCTCTGTTGCGTGGGGATCTTCATTAGTGAGAGTTGAGAGATTCATCAGTGTCCTCTTTGTCTTTTGTTCAATGTTTTGAGAGCCTTAGGTGTTGAGGTTGCATTATAGTTGTGCCACTTAGGCTTGGGTAATTCACAAACATTGTGTCTGGCCAGTGTGGTACACTCTAATAATCTTCATCTAGAGTAAAAGAAGCTTCTTTGATGAGTGGTGACTGAGATACTTAACTGTAAATATGAGGATACATATTTTGCACTTAGTAAGAAATTTTATTAGTCTAGGGATGTGACAGTCTTGGGGTTTTCTGTAAGATCTATGATCTTTCCATCTGGTGTATTTGGCTATGTTTACAGTACCACATGTGAGTTTCTCCCACTGAGTGGGCCTTAAGTCCAATTTACTGCCCCCAAGATAAAAGTGCCACTACTGCACCAATGTTGTATGCTGTGCCTGTCATTGATGTGGTTGTTTGGTTTTAAAGCTGGTGTTGGGTCATTGATTGATGTTCTTCCTTAGCAGCTTGCATAGTGCTCTCCAAAGCTATGAGAGGAGCTGGCCTTCAGGTGAAGTGGTTTCCAGTCAATTCCAGCTCCATTGCTCCAAATTTGGTCTCTGAAGTAAGTCCTATCTTCAGCAATGTGGTCTTAACCTTCAGGTTCTGGGAGATAATCAAAGTCTGTGACAACAGCCTGTGTAATTTTGAGAGTCTCTTGGACTATCCTGGCTGTGGGGTCAATATATCTACTTCGAACTGGATTTATCATCAGATGAGGTGTAAACTACAAAGGTGGAGTCTGGTTTTGTTAGAGGGATAGGCTAAAGGCAAAGCCTAGCCCACAGTGAGGTTCCCGCCATGCTGGCATTCCCGTGGTGCTCAGGAGAATGCTCCTGGAACTCTGGGATGACACTATCACCACGTTGGGACCAGGGGAATATAAAAAGCCCACCACGTGGGACTGGGGGTTCTCTCACCATTTTGTCATCATGGGCAGAGGACACAGAATTCATGCCAGGTCTCCAGGTGGCAATGTTGGGAAAGAAGGATCATTGCTTGTCATGTAAGAGATGCTGTCTCCATTCATGTTGTAGGCAAGCCTAATAAACTCCTTCATAAGATTAGAGAGTCTGCTCATTGCTTTGCCTAGTAACCAGGGGACCTGAGGCAGAGGTGGGAAGGGATGTTATGTGTGTGGGTACCTCCGGGGGGAAAATTCTCTGTGACACAGACCACCAACTCAAAGGAAGGTTTATCCTGTTTGGCACTGTTTCTTGCTATGTAGCCTTCTGCTATACACACAGCTCTACAGACTCATGTAGAGCTGCTGTGATTGGATGAGCAAGTTCTTTCTCATTTCTGATTTCCAATGGGTTTATTGCACCTGTGCTATAACATTGTTCTTAGGAGAAGAGAAAAACCCATTTTAATTGGTAACTATAGAACAAAGATGTGGATAGGAAGGAAATTGCAAAACTAGGTGATGAGTTAGAACAGAGAGAGACAAGCACGCTGGTTTCCTCTCAGTCCTTGGGTCTTGGCTATGTATTAGATGGATTGTTAGTTTAAAATCCAGGAACATAGATCACTATAATTTAGGAGACATAGTTGAAAGAATCCTATTTACTTACATTTCTTTTTTAAATTTATTTTTTGTTACTGTTATTTTTATTATTTTGTCTTTACATCCTTAGTGTTATCAGAATTCCTGGTGTTTGACAAACATTTGATCAGATCAGATCAGTGAATTAAATAGTCTTTTGCTTCTCTGAGTCACATTTCCATGGAACATTCTACCCATAGTTGGGCACCAGATTTAAATACAGCATCACCTAGATTTTGGCCTATATTAAGGTGGGCAAAGCATAATGTCAGACAGCCATAGCTAAAACGGGACTCAGGAGGAGTGAGCTGTACATCAGTAAATATGTGTGTGTGTGTGTGTGTGTGTGTGTGTGTGTGTGTGTGTGTGTACTCAACACTCTCAGGTGATACAGCTTCAGTATTTCACTGTAAGGAAACTCTTACACATAGATGGTCTCAGGCAGCAAGCAGGCCCTCCAGTTTCTGTTGAAGCTGAGAATGGTGGCCATCTCCTCTTCACTCAACTTGAAGTCAAAGACAGGAAAGTTCTCACATAAGTGTGAGGGTGTTACAGACTTGGGGATCACTACCATGTTCCTCTGGACATGGAACCTAATCAAAACCTAGGCTGATGTTTTCTTGTGTTTTGTAGTGATTGCTTGAATCTTTGGATCCTCAAATAGGCAAGGGTCCTCTGGCTTGACCCAAGGTCTGTCTGGAGAGTAGGCTGTAGGCTGTGACAGTGATGGCCTTGGAGTGGCAGTACTATACCAGTTTGTCCTGGGTGAGATATGGGTGACATTCAATCTGATTGATCACTGGTTTATGTTTCAGTCCAGGCTTGTTCAAGATCCTTTCACTCTGAAGTGGTTGAAGTTAGATATACCCAGGGCTTTCACAATCCCTCATCCACCAGTTCTTCCATGACCTCCCAGGCATCTAAGAATCTTACTGGTGAGAACATTGCCTTTGTCATCTTTGGGGAATAACTCCTTCCCCTTGCCTGAAATCCCTATGGCCAATGAAAAAGGTAGAGGTCCAGTTAGTCCAGTTTTCAGAACCATGAGGGTCTTCTGGAAGGCTTCCTTCATCAGTTTTCTCTCAAAGCAGAGAGCCTCTGCTTCACAACCTTCTCTTTAGTCTTCCCCTGGATAGCTTCTCCCATCTCACTCTCATTCTGACATGCATAGGCACAGGCAGTGTGGCAATATCCAGCATCAACGGCCACCTTCACTACTTCCTTGACTTTGTCTGGAGGAGACTGCCATGTGCCCAGGTCCACATTGGGCATCTTGGATTTGGTACTGAGCTGCACAAAGGTGGCCATGGCTGCTGTAGAATCTTCCTGAGAGGTCAGATAGATGTTTGTGTTAAGGAGCAGAGGAGATTTTCTTATTATTTTTGTTTTATATGTATGAGTATATTTCCTCCGTGTATGTAAATGTACCTGTGTCATGAAATACCCATGGAGGACAGATGAGGGCATTGGATCCTCTGGTACTGGAGTTGTAGATAATTGTGGGTACTGGTATTCAAACCTGGGTCTTCTGCAAGAACAGCCAGTGCCCTTAACAGCTGAGCCATCTCTCCAGCTCTGACCTGCATTTCTCAAGAGCACTGAATTAATTTGTGAGGATATTTACTCACATTGGCTCTCATGGGACTGACAGTCAATGACATCACCTTTCTGCAGGGTAAATTAGATAAAGCCTCCAGGTTCTGAGCTGTGATTTCTCAAGCTGCTTCATTTTCTTAGCTGAGACAATCACTTGTTAAACTAATGGGAAATAATTGCCCAAAAACATTTAGAAGAGAACTAATTTCTTCTAGAGTTAATACTTGTTTAAGATTAAATTTTCCCACCCAAACATAGGTATAAAGGACTAAGTAGGGGTTAGATCAGCAGAAGAAGCTGTTCCCTCAAAGGTGTGGCATTGCAGGACAGAATGGACTTGATGGTGGTACAATGTGGGTCAGTTTAATATGTGTCATCTTCATATCAACTCTTTTGGGAAAGAATGATTTGCATTAATGCATTAATCTTCAGGTAGAAAGCATCATTCTTTTTGGAAATAAAGTTCTTTTATAAAAGTGTGTGTGTGTGTGTGTGTGTGTGTGTGTGTATGTGTGTATGAGTGTTTGTGGATGTGTGATCATAAGTCTACATGGAGCCCAGAAGAGGGCATCAGATTTCTTGGAGTTGGGATTACAAGTGGTTGCAAATGCCTGGCTTGTTACTTGGGTGCTAGGATCTGAACTCATGATTGTGCAGCAAGAGCTCTTAATAACTGAGCCATTTCTTTTTTAATTGTTTTTCTTTTTTATTGTTTTATATATGTATTTTTGTAGAAGATTATGTTACAAATCAAATCTAGGCCCATGTCCCCCTCCCTATCCCCCCACCCCACCAGAGCTCATGCATTCTGCCAAACATGTTTTTCATCTTTTTCTCTGTCTTTCTCAAAATTCTCAATATAGAAGTTGACTGTTTTGAGCAGAAGCTCACCGTTTCAGTCAGTTCTTTGACGCAGTCTTTTCTGTTGTTGTTGTTATTGTTGTTGTTGTTCTTTCCAATATGTTCCACTCCCAATTACTTGGACAAAAGCTCAAGGAGCCCTGCACAAGAAATACTTACTACTAGGTAATTGGTGCTAGCATCCACAGATGAGGGATACCATTCGTCATTTGTTTTTTGAGACTGTGTTACTTCACTTAACATAGTATCTTCCAGTTCCATCCATTTACTTGCAAAGTTCATGATGTCATCCTTCTTTACTGCTGCACAGAACTCCATTGTGAAGATGTACCACATTTTCTCCATCCACTCATCAGTTGAGGGGCACATGAGTTGGTTCCAACTCCTTGCTATTGAGAAGAGAGCTGCAATAAACATGGCTGTGTACGTATCTCTGCGGTAAGATGAGTCTTGTGGGTACATACCCAGGAGTGGTATGGCTGAGTCAGCTGGCAAGTTCATTCCAAGTCTTCCAAGTGTTCTCCACACTGCTTTCCATAGTGGCTGTACCAGTTTACATTCCCACCAGCAGTGAATGAGTGTTCCCCATTCCCCACAACCTCTCCAGCACTTGGTATCATTTATTTTCTTGATCCTAGCTAGTCTTATTGGAGTAAGGTGATATCTTAAAGCAGTTTTAATTTGCATTTCCTTAATTATTAGTGATGCTGAACACTTCTTAAGATGTTTCTCAGCCATTTCTAATTCCTCACTTGTGAAGTCTCTGTTCAGCTCTTTGCTCCATCTATTGAGTGAGTCATTTGTTTTCTTTCTCCTTTGTTTTTGAGTAATTTATATATTCTGGAAATTAATGCTTTGTCAGATGTATCTGTGGTGAAGTTTCTTTCCCACTCTGTGGATTTTCTCTTCACTTCCTTGATTGTTTCTTTTGATGTACAGAAGCTTTTGAGTTTAATGAGGTCCCATTTGTCAATTGTTGACCTTAATTCTTGTGCAGCTGCTGTCCGATTTAGGAAGTCTTTTCCTACACCTATGTCTTGTAGTCTGCTGCCAACTTTGTCTTCTGTTGCCTCCAGAGTTTGGGGTTTCACGTTTAGGTCTTTAATCCATCTGGAGTTGACTTTTGTACAGGGCGAGAGGTAGGGGTTTAATTTCATTCTTCTACAAGTGGTGATCCATAACTGAGTCATTTTGTTAGCAGCATAAAATCCTTTTAAGTCCAACAAAGATTCAAAGAGAGTATATCTCCAGGAAAGATATATTTTAAGTTGATATGCACTGAATATGTCATTTACTCTCATGTTGGGAACAAAATCTGCTTACATTATGTTAAATATAATGAAGAATATGTAGAATATACTTAGAATAAAGATGTAAGTCTCCTTTATTTACCTGTAACACCTCACTAGAATTTCTTCTCTGTTTTTCAATCTGGATATAAATTATGTAATGGCAACGCAGAAGGAACTGCTTGCTTTAGAGAGGCTATGAATTTTAGGGAATAAAGAGAAACAAGTGATACAATCCAGGGTGAGACACTTCTCATACTAGATTTTCAGAGCACAGACAGGGAGTCAGACACTGGCTGCCTTTTCAATGTTTTCTTGCCAACAGGAAGCTGGAGGTCAGTCTTTAATGCTTCCATGTCCCAGGAAATTCCTTGCTGCTGTCCACAAGAGCCTTATGCTCTCCTGCTTTGTACTTGTGGTTCACATTATTTATTGTGTCTAGAAAGGTTTGAGCACACTGTTACGGTCTTGGGCAGCATTAAAGACAAAGATAAAAAGACAGACTCTTCCTTAAAGTGTCCCCTGAGCACCTCACTGAGAAGGAACTTCATTTTCTTGTTACTGACTAGCTTTCCACACAAGTAGGTTACTTATTAAATTATTTTATATTGAAGATATTTTCTTATCCATAGTGTTTCTCTAATCTGAGCGTACTCTGGGATGAGAGTCATAACTAACTCATCATTATATGTACTGAAAAATTCTTAGTAAACATAACAGCTATTCAATAAATGTTTATTAACTGAGGTTCTTGTCTGAGTGGATAACACCACTTATGAAAGAATAAGAACTTGCCTTTGTGTGTATCTTAAGTTCAGGATTGATAATGAAATGGGGAAGCAGATGTCGTTCTAATACATTGATGATATCTAAACTATTACACCCATTTTGACAGGCAATCTTACATCAGACATTAAAATATGTAGCAAATATCCATTTTCTTTCAACCAGGTAATGTGTTATAAGAAGTTTTAGGTTTTATTCAAATATACACATATATGTGTATGTTTTTTATATTGTTCATAATAACAAAACCCAACTAATCAGATAAACAAAAATTCAAAGCACTAGAATATACTGGGGAGGGGCATAAATAAGCCTT
Organism: Rhizomys pruinosus; assembly: GCA_009823505.1. Taxonomy (NCBI): domain Eukaryota; kingdom Metazoa; phylum Chordata; class Mammalia; order Rodentia; family Spalacidae; genus Rhizomys; species Rhizomys pruinosus. The sequence continues at coordinate 1,687,083 of VZQC01007428.1, read as the reverse complement.
TTATTTCCTTAGTGTACACACACACAAATTCACACACACATATATTACATTTTTCTATTTTGCTTTTTCTATTGTGCTAATAAATATCATGGACAAAAGTAAGTCATCGAGGAAAGGGTTTACTTCATCTCACAGGTCATAGTGCATCATCAAGGAAAGCCAAGGCAGGAACTCAAGTCAGGAGCTTGAGGAAGAAAGTACAGAGGAACACTGCTTTCTGGCTTGCTCCCAGGCAATATTACTTAATTAACATGCATTACCTGCATCCATGTTGTGTAAAAGCTGCAGAGGCCAGAAGAGGTTGTTGGATCCCCTGAAACTGGAGTGGTGCAGATGTTACAGAGTGTTACACTCATGTGGGTACGAGGTAGGACTCAAGCCTCAGTCTTCTGGAAGAAGAACATTTGTTCTTGCTGCTGAGCCACCTCTCTAACCTCTCAGGTCCCTTTCTTATTCAGTCCTGCCCCATTTGGTTAGGGGTGGTACTGCCTAAAGTGAGCTGAACCCTCTTACATTAGTTAACCATCATGAAAATGCCCCAGAGACGTGGTCACAGGCCAATCTCATGGAGGAAAAATTTTCAATTAGTCTTTCCTTTTCCTAGGTGTTTCAAGTTGACAACCAAGATTAGCTCTCAAAACAATGAACATGTAAAAAAATGAACAAAAAGTGAAAATATAGGAAGAAATTAAAATTTCCCACCAACAGAACTGATATTCCTTGGAAGGATAAATTATTCTTTTTTTAAAAATTTTATTTTATTATTTATTTATTTATTTTTATTGGAAGGATAAGTTATTCTTAAACAGGGATGAATTATTCTTTTTCCTGCATTTTTATTGAACCTTTGCAAATTTCATACAACATTTCTTAATAATATTTAGACCCATTTCCCCTTCAATGCCCCCCACCCCACCAGAGATCCTGCATTCAGTCATACATGTCTTCCATCTTTTTTCTCAGTCTTTTTTTCATTTTTTGATACAGAAGTTTACTGTTTTGGGCAGAAGTTTATGGTTTCAGTCAGTTCTTTGAACAAGTCTTTTTTTGTTTTTGTTTTTGTTATTGTTGTTGTTGCCTTTAATTTTATATTACTCCAAAGTATGCATGTATACACTCCACACATATACCAAAATTACAACATCTGAAAATTATAAATTAATTTCAAAACATGTTTAGGGATTCACCTTTTTTAAAATTTTAAATTTTTATTTATTTCGTGTGTGTATGAGTGTACTTTCTGCATGTAGGTTTGTACACTCGTATCGTGCAATGACTCAGAGATCAGAAGAGGGTGTCGGATTCCCCCGGAACTGGAGTTAAAGATGGATCTCAGCTGCCATGTGGGTGCTGGGGATTGAACTGGGTCCTCTGCAAGAGCAGTTGGCTCTCTTAACCACTAGGCTATCTCTCCAGCCCCAGGGATTCATCTCTTAACAGTAGAGTTGTATGCAGGTAAAAAGAAATATTACTTTATATTCCTAAATTACATAGCAAGTTGATATATGTTTGTTTTTTTATATCAATATTTTTTATTTGATTTTTTTAACAATAAGTAATAAGTAGTGAATACAAGCATCCTTCATGTAAAACCAATTTGCAAGAAGCTATGCCCAAACCCACACAGCCCAAGGCTCCCACCATCCAGCTGGAGGGGCTTGTATGTACAATCATGTTGATCACATAAATGTCCAGTCTATATTTCTGTAGTTTTGTCATTCACCCCAATCACAGCCCTTACCTTCTACCATGCCCCCTTTTCTGCAGATTGTTCCCTAGCCTTAGAAAAGGAGCACAAGTGGGTGAGAAGCAAAACAGTCTTACTTTCGCTGGAGCTGTCCTTTTGGACTCTGATCAGTTCAGGCTGTTTCCTTTCATGGGTTGACAGTTTATCCAGGAATAACCTTTCAATCCTACTAATGAAGCACAAGCAATTAGATATACAGGCATTTAAACAGTACTAATTATTATGGTTGGTTATGTTGGTATAGACACAGATGCTTGGATGGTATGCTAATCCATGAACTATAGTTTTTCTGTAAAAGATGACAAGGTCTTACTGTTGCTTATAACATCTCCTAACCCCTAGACGATGTAAGCTTGTGGCATCAGCCATGAATTATTCCTCCAAGGAGAGAGCTCCTAGCCAATTAGATTTGGGATATACAGACATATGGCTGCCACTGCTTCACAGTATTTCCAGGCAGGTGAGGTGTAGCTGATGCTGACAGAGGAGTCTTGCTTGACTCAAGGAGACCAATATTTGCTTTATTGGTTTAGTGGCCTTTGGTAGCACTCTCTGGTATACCAATTGGTCTCTGGTACATCTTGCAAGTGTGGTCTCAATACATCTTTTCCATGCTTACACCACATCTTGGACAGCAGGGCCTTACCGCCTCTCTTCTTGCAGGTATCCCAGTTTACAGGCAAGAAGCCTTTACCTTTTGGGGGGGGGGCTTCAATCCCCTGGCCAACATCTCCTTGGCAGAATAATCCAGTGCTGATATCAGAGCTCTCCTGTATTAATATATTTTGCTTCAATGCACAACTTAAAGACTCTAGTATTATATTTGGTTCTGAATAGAGAATAATCCTTTTCACAGTTCCTATGTCTATTAGTCAATCAAAGAAAGCAGTTTTTACCAGTTTTATAAGAGATAACTTCTATAACAGTCAGCTTTAATTTACAGTTAGAGATTGACTTCATTACCATCATATTTTCCTTTGTTCTATGAAAAGGAGGTAAGAAAGTCTCTCATATTAAAACTTTGCAGCACCTAGAAGGAAAGGTTCATTAGGACACTTTATAAACAGTTTTTACAAATAGGATCCACAGAGATGTTTGATGCCTGTAGGAGTCTGAGGATTTTCCTCCTTTTAATGCATTCTTCACAGGCTTGGAACAAATCCTTAATTTCATTTGGAAAAACAAAAGACTCCAAATAGCCAAAGCAACCCTGAGTGAAAAGAGCAATACAGGGGGGATCTCTATACCAGACTTCAAACTATACTACAGGGCTATAGTCATAAAAACGGATTGGTACTGGCACAAAAACAGACCTGTTTACCAGTGGAACCAAACTGAAGATCCAAACCTGAGCACATACAATTTCAGCCACCTCATATTTGACAAGGGGGCCAAGAAGACACAATGGAGGAAAGGCAGCATCTTCAGCAAGTGGTGTTGCAAAACTGGATCAGCACTTGTAGAAGAATGTATGTGGCTTGCAAGTATTTTATTTAGAAGTTTTGCATCTGTGTTCATTAATGAAATGGGTCTATAGTTCTTTTTTTTGGTTGTATCTTTGCCTGGTTTTGGTAATAGAGTGATTCTGGCTTCATAGAAGGAATTTTTCTCCCAAATTCGTTCTATGAAGCCAGCACCACTTCCTTCTTGAATTTGTCATTCTTTCCCTCTAGTTCTTTCTAGAGTTTGTCATTCTGTCCCTGTACATCTTTCCGGAGTTTGTCATTCTCTCCTTTTAGTTCCTTGATTTGTTTTTTGTATTCCTTGATTCCTTTGAGTATGTCTATGATTGTTCTTTTAAGATCTGTGTCCTGCTGCATCAAAGAACTGACTGAAAGAGTGAACTTCTGCTCAAAACAGTCAACTTCCTCATGGAGAATATTGAGAAAGACTGAGAAAGAGATGAAAAGCATGTTTGGCAGAATGCATGAGCTCTGGTGGGGTGGGGGAAAGGGGGGGACATGAGTCTAGATTTGATAAAAAAATTAATTAATTAATNAAGTCAAGCACAAGAACAAGGTGAAAACAGGCTGAAAGCAAGTTTAGGTAGGATTGGGCCAGGTGAAGTGCCACGTGACTTTGATCCCAGCACTTGGGAGGCAGAGGCAGGCAGATTTCTGTGAGTTCCAGTCTAGCCAGGACTACATAGTGAGACTCCATCTAAAAATAAAAGATTAGAAGGTATCTCTTCTGGACACTAGAACTGAGGTCCACAGATTCAGTCCTACAAGCCCAAACGGGTAAGATAGAATTCCATTCTGAAAGAGCTGAGGATATGGGCAAAAAGAGACAAGTTGGGGGGTTAATGAGTATAAGCATCATGGCCTATACTACGGGATACTGTAGTATCACGTTGTGTTATATTATCAACAGATTACAATTAACAAAGAGCTGGCCCTGAGCTCAACCTTCACTGCACACCTACTTACTCCTAGGGTCTAGGCGCTTAGAGCTGCTATAGTTTCTAGCACACAAGATAGGTCTTAGGAACCATTTTGCCTGGGCTAGAGTCCTTTCAGCAGATAATCAAACATTCTTGGTCCCTCTTTCTCTTCTTGCCTTGTTCCCTGTATTTTGGAGAGCTTGTAGACAGCTAGTCTTTTTCCATCCTTATGCTCTAGGACTTCCACAGAAAGATGGATAGGCTGTGCACTACTCCAGAGGACAATGTGACAAGACACTGGCATCCTTATGATTTGATCATGTGTTGCCTTCCTGTCTCATGTTAATCCCTCCTGCACTCTACTTTCTTTTTTTTATTTTAATTTTTATTTATTTATTTATTTATTTTTTTAAAATAAAAAAAAAATTTTTTTTTAATTTATTTTTGTATGTGTATGAATGTATTGTTTGCATGCAGGTCTGTGCACCCGTGTCGTGCAATGCCGTGGAGGTCAGAAGAGGGTCTCAGATTTCCCTGGAACTGGAGTTCTCCTGGAATTATTTTTTAAGGGATTCTCCAATATAAGAGCACAGATCACATTAACGTTGCTTCGTTTGTCATACAAATGGGATACCATTCATCGTTTGTATTCTGGGACTGTGTTACTTCACTCAGCATGATATCTTCTAGCTTCAGCCATTTACCTGCAAAGCTCATGATGTCATCTTTCTTTACCACTGCATAGAACTCCATTGTGTAGATGTACCACATTTTCTCTATCCACTCGTCAGTTGAGGGGCACTTGGGTTGGTTCCAGCTCTTTGCTATTGTGAAGAGAGCTGCAATAAACATTGCTGTTCATGTATCTCTCTGGTAAGATGAGTCTTGTGGGCTGTATTTGGTTTCTAATAGTGCCTTAGCTAGGGTTGGGGTTTCTTACCCTCTTCCTCATGTCTATGCTGGGATTTTGTCTGGTTTGAGCTTACATGGGACCTGTTCATGCTGTCACTGTTGCTGTGATTTCGTATGAGTAACTTTCCAGCTGTCTGGAAAACTGTTTCCTTGTGGTCATCCACCACCTCTGTCTCTTCGCATCTTTCTGCTCCTTCTTCCTCAAGATCCCTGAGACTTGGGAGGTAGAAGTTTTTCTTTTGTATAGGTTTCCTAGTGATAACTCTTTAGCCTCTGGTTCTCTGTGTTAATCATCATCTGTTACACAAAGAAGCGTCTTTGGTGAGACACACTAATTGAGAGATTCACTAATCTATGGGTGTAACAATAAATCATGAAGAATCAGTTTAATATGATAACTATTTAGCAGAAAAAATAGTATTAGGTTCTCTTTTATGTCCTGACATTGCTATTAGGCTCAGGAATCTGAGCCTAAAAGAACTGTCAGATACGAATAATGTTTCCTTTTACTACTCGCATTTCCAATTCCCTTTCATCATGAAGTGGCTTCTCCTGGCATGAGTCTCAGTTCTGGATTCAGACACTGTTAACTCAGCAGCTTCAGAAAATACAGTGTTCTTATTTGTGTCCAGGATTTGATAAGAGAAACCTGTGAAGCCCTCAGTGCTTTATTCTAGAGAGCTTCCCAACACCTGCCTGACCCCCAAAACAAAGATCACTCTAAGTTTCTGTCCTCTTACCTCCCCTCATCCAGTCATCACTGGGGCAGAATGGTCATTCCCAAATTCCTCCAACTCTCTTCTAAATCTCATCTCCTTTTTTTCTCTTCTCTCTTCACCCACATGCCTCTCTCTCTCTTTCCTATCTATCTATCTATCTATCTATCTATCTATCTATCTATCTATCTATCTTGTTCAAGCCCTGGCTGACTCTGAACTTATGGCAATTCTCCTGCCTCAGCCTCCTAAGCACTGTCATTACATACATATGCCATCATGCCTGCTTTACTTTTTTTTTTTTTTTTTTTTGCCCTTTTTGAGACAGGGTTTCCTTGTAGTCCCAGCTGTCCTGGAACTTGCTATGTAGACCAGGCTGCCTTGGAACTTACAGAGATCTACCTGCTTCTGCCTCCGGAGTGCTGGGATTAAAGGTGTGTGCCACCATGCCTGGCCAGCTTTACTTTTTTGATTCACACGAACTTCATACTTATTTATGATGTTCAAGACAATTCCGTAATTTGTGTATATACTGCTTAATGCTCAACTTGGGCCAATTAACTTATATGCCATCTTAGACATTTCTCAGTTCTTTATGGTGAAGGACTATTTTGGGATAGAGAACACATTGTAGTTAAACATGTGCCTTACTACACCAGGGCTAATTCCTCCTTCCTGAACACTTTGAGCAACACTTCCTATTCCCTCTGCTCCTAAGTCTCTGACAACAACCATTCTACTATAAGATCAGCTCTTTCAGATTCCACCTACACAAATAAGATCACACAGTGCTCATCTTTCTATGTGCTTGTGTATATAATAATAATACATAATAATCTGTAAATGAATAATAATATCTGTAAGTAATAATAATAATAATAATAATAATAATCTGTAAGTAATAATACATAATCTGTAAGTGAATACGTGTATTTCAAATGACAGAATTTCATCCATTTAAATGGCTGAATAGTATTCCACTGTGTATGTATACAATATTTGCTGATATTTAGATACATATAAGGTAGATTAATAACCTGACTGTTGTGAATAGTGATGCTGTAGACATGGGAGTGCAGGTTTTTCTTTTACATTCTGATTTTATTTCCTTTGGCTGTATACCCAGGGATGGGATCGTGGCTCATATAATAGCTCTATTTTTAGGTTTTTGAAAACTCCACATACCATGTTCTATAATGGTGGTAGTAACTACAGTTGCTATTAACAATGTATGAATTTCCCTTTCTCAGGGCTGGGGAGATGGTTCAGTGGTAAGTTCTTGTTGCAAAATCATGAGAACCTGGGTTTGGATCCATAGCACACATGTCAAAGCCAGGAGTGGTGCCGCATGTCTGGAACTCTACAGCTGGGGGTTGGTTGGAGCGAAGTAGAGTCTGGGGCACACTGGGCAGTGTTTCTAATTAAAATAGTTATCTCAGGTTGGGCAAGAGACCATTCTCAAAAAATAAGGGAGAGAGCAACAGAGAATGATTCCCTGTGTTGACCTCTGACCACCACATGTGCACACACAGGTGAATACACCAACAAACACATGTGCATGAACACACACACACACAGAGACACACACAGACACACACATAGACACACACATAGACACACACAGATACACCCCTCCACACACATGCACACGGACACACCCCTACACACATACACACACAAACACACACACACCGAGTTTCCCTTTTGTGACTTCCTCACCACATTAGTTATCATTTGTCTTCTTGTTAACAGCCATCCTGACTGGGTAAGGTGATAATCTCATTATAGTTTTGGTTTGTATATTCTGGACAGTCAGTGCTGTTGAGTATTTTTCATATATCCATGTCATATGGGTACTGGTAACTGAGGAGGCCAGAAGAGGGTGTTGGATCCTCTGAAGCTGGAGTTACAGGTCATTGTAAGCTGCCAGATGTGGGTCTTGGGAACTGAATTTGGGTCCTCTGCAAGAATAGTATATGCTTTTAACTGCTGTGCTTTCTTTCCAACCCTCTACTTTTAAATTAGCTTTGGGAAAGAAAGACCTATATAGAATATAGGAGGGTATGTTGTAAGGTAACTTTATGCATTCTACTGGTTAATGCACTGTTTTTCTTAAGAACAAAACAAGATTTATCACCGTGTAAAGATGAAGCATGTCCCTGAGCAATGGGTGCACAAAAATGCCTGAGGCTGAAGTTGAAAGATCGTCATATGAATATACATTAAAAGTTAAATGTTTGAGGTATGTGTAATAATTTTATGATTATTCACTGAACTTTCTTCTTGATTACTTCACTGTCTATTGGATTTGGTTGCCCTGGATCAGTTTTCTTCTTATGGTTTTCTGGACTCCTTTCTAAAATGCTTTATTTTCCTTTTAGGAAGACAATGTAAAAAGTCAAGCATCATGATCAAATCACCTTAAACACTTTCTACTGAGGAGTCTGAGTAAAACTTTGTTTTCTATTTCTTGAAAAAGAAATGTCTTTGATGAGTGGCAACAGATATACTTTTCTGTAAATATAAGGACTCATACAATAAGAATTTACATTTGTCTAGGGATGCAACAGGCATATGATTTTCTAGGGATGTTTCAGGCATATGGGACCTATCACCTTTCTAGGCATCTGTATAAGGCTAAGCTTTTAGCACCACATATGGATTTCTTCCTATTGAGTGGGCTTTAATTCCAATTAGATAGCTGGAGAGTTCCACAACTGGTCACACACAGAGAATAAATGTCTGTGAGATGCCCAGTTCTAAGTGATGTATATATAGTGGAAAATCTTCACCTGAGACTAATGGAACATAGTGGAACGGGGGTAGAAAGAGCACTAATGCATCTCTCAATTATCAACAGTGAGGCTTCCTCATGCAACAGATGGAGATGAACACAGAAAGCTACAACTGGCCAAAGTGTGGAGCATAAGCGGCTGCAGAGTTTATATTTCTGGATAGGACTCCTATATTAAACCTCATCCACCTAGGGGACAGGGGCCATTGTGCAAGAGGGGAAGAAAGATTGTAAATGACCACAAGGAAGCAGTCTTCTGAGCCTCTACAGCAACGGTGATAGCATGCACAAGACCCATGCAACCTCAATCAGACAAAAACTCAACTTTAGCTGAGGAACTATTGGCAGCTGATCACTGCTGGGTGAGGAGAGTTGATATTCTAAATGGAGTGATGTTAGATAGGATGACTAGACCCTAGTGGATGAACTCACATGGAAGGATATCCCAGGACATAAACTTGATTTGGCCTTAACATATATGACAGAGTACATGAAATCTTGTGGTCTTGGTTTGTGTGTGTGTGTGTGTGTGTGTGTGTGTGTGTGTGTGTGTGTGTGTAGGGGTACATCTAGGGGAGGGTCTCTAAATATGATTAAATTGTAGGAAATGCACAAAAATTGAATAAGAAATATATGTTGAAGACTCACCAAGCCTGACCATCCGAGTTCAATCCCAAGGAGAGAACTGACTCCCAGAAGTCAACCTCTGACTTCCACATGTGTTCTGTGGCATGGGCATGTTCACCCACCTACACCTTCATAACAAAATAATTATACATGTAAAAATCGCCTTTAATAAGGAATTCCGTCTTCTGACTCTTAATATGTATTTATTTGAAAAAGAAAAAAAATTGTTTAAAAGTTGTTTTCCAATGCCTATCTCAATGCCTATCTCAATGCCTATGAAGAAATGGCTCTTCTTCAGTATGTGTTCTAGTTTACTTTCTGTCCTGTGATAAAACACTGGCCAAAACCAACTTGGGGGAGGGAAGAGTTTTTTCTTCTTACTCTTCTAAGTAACAGTCTATCATTGAGAAGAGTTAGGACAGAAACTCAAGGCAGGAACCTAAAGGCAGGAGTTGAAGTAGAGACCACAATGGAACACTGCCTGCTGGCTTGCTTCTCCATGGCTGGTTCATCCACTGGGGCTTGGTCAACCACCAAGAGTCTTCACCTTAAGTGAGAGTTGTCAGTAGTTCCTCAGGTTGTGTTTCTTGTCTACTTCCCCACACCTACGCTAGGATTTTATCTGGCTTGAGTTTGCATCGGACTTGTGCATGCTGTCTCCATTGCTGCAAATTCATACGAGTAACTGACCAGCTGTTTGGAAAATTGACTCTATTGGGTCACCCACCTCCTCTGGCTCTTATATTCTCCCCTGCCCCCCTTTTCCACCATGATCCCTGAACTTCGAGAGCCCATGGCCACCTGCCCAAGGATGACACCACCTGCAGTGGGATTGGCACTCCGACAGCAATATGGCAATCAAGAAAATGCATCACAATTGGGCATGGTGGTGCATGCCTTTAATCTCAGCACTCAGGAGGCAGAGGCAGAGGCAGGCAGGTCTTTGTAAAATAGAGGACAGCCTAGTGAGTTCCAGGCCAGCTGGGGCAGCAGGGAAACCATATCATCATTATCACCACCATCATCAACAACAATACAACAACAACACAAGAGCACAGCAACAAAATAGAAAAAAAACCCCAAAATATCTCACAGGCCAGTGTGATGTAGGAAATTCCTCTTTTCAGGTGACGGGTTTGCATCAAGTTGACAAAGACCAGCTGCACCATATGGTATAAGGTTCTTAAGACTCTTCTTTGCCCAGTATAACTGTGTTCATAAGGCCCTTTATTTAGTATTTTCTGGTTTAAAACTTTGGTTTTTCTAAAATTGGTTTAGGTTTTAATAGCACATCTCTGAATAGGACACCTATATCAAACTTCTGCCTCTCAAAGTTCAGGGATCATGGTGGAAAAGGAGGGCAGGGGAGAATATAAGAGCCAGAGGAGGTGGGTGACCCAATAGAGTCAATTTTCCAAACAGCTGGTCAGTTACTCATATGAATTTGCAGCAATGGTGACAGCATGTGCAAATCCAATGCAAACTCAAGCTGGATAAAATCCTAGCATAGATGTGGGGAAGTAGGCAAGAAACACAACCCTAGCTGAGGAACTACTGACAACTGATGGATGCTGGGATGGAGAGCGTCAATCTCATTTAAGGGTGAAGATTCTTGGTGGTTGACCAAGTTCCAGTGGATGAACCAAACTGAAGTGCAATTGGGGAAACAAACCCAACATATAAAGCCTTAATATATATACACATTTATTAGAGTACAGGAAATGGTAGGAGGCAGTAAATGGAGGTGCAGATAGGGGAGGGGATCTAAATATGGTCAAAATGTATTATATGAAATTCATAAAAATTGTATGACATGGGTGCACAGACCTGCATGCAGACAGTACATTCATACACATAGAAAAAAATAAATAAAAAATAAAAAAACCCAGAAAGTTTTAAAAAAATACTATGTAGGGCAAAAAATTTAAATCTTTGACTAAAAGTCACAGGACCATGCTAACATCAGGTCTTCGACAGCAGGGCCTTATCGCCTCTCTTCTTGCAGGTATCCCAGTTTAGAGGCAAGGAGCCTTTACCTTTTGTGGGGGCTTGGATCCCCTGGCCAACATCTCCTTGGTGGAATAATCCATTGCTGATGTCAGAGCTCCTGCATTAATATATATTTTGCTTAAGTGCATAGATTAATGAGACTTTAGTTTTATCTTTGGTTCTGAATCGAGAATAATCCTTTTCACATTTCCTATGTCTATTAGTCATTTCAAGAAGGCAGTTTTACTGGTTTTATAAGAGATTACCTCTATAATAGTTGTCTCCAATTTACAGTTGGAGGATGACTTCATCATCATATTTCTCCTTGTTCTATGGGAAAGATCTATCAAGACCACACATGCAAGTGTACAGATGGTCTCTGGAATACCAGAGAGTGTTACCAAAGGCCACTATACCAATAAAACAAATATGGGTCTCCTTGAGTCAAGCAAGACTCCTCCATCAGCACCAGCTACACCTCACCTGCCTGGAAATACTGTGCAGCAGAGGCAGCCATATGCCTGTATATCCCAAATCTAGTTGGCTATTGGCTCTCTCCTTGGAGGAATAACCCACGGCTGATGCCACAAGCTTACATCCTCTAATGGTTAGGAGATGTTATAAGCCACAGTAAGACCCTGGTCATATTCAACACAGAAAAAAATGTAATTCAGGATTAACATTCCAAATATCTGTGTCTATACCAAAGTAACCTATGATAACAATCAATACTGTTTAAATACCTATATATCTAATTGCTTGTGCTTCATTGGTAGGATCGAAAGGTTATTCCTGGACAAACTGTCAGCCCATGAAAAAAAACAGCCAGAAGTGACCAGAGCCCAAGACAGCAGCTCCAGAGAAAGTAGATTGTTTTGCTTCTTGTCCACCTGTGCCCCTTGTCTAAGCCTAGGGAAAAATCTGTGGAAGAGGGGGTGTGGTAGAATGTAAGGGCTGTGATTGGGGTGAACGGTGAACCTACAGCAATGTAGCCTGGACACTCATTTGATCAACTTGATTGAACATACAAGCCCCCCCCCCACCCCGCTGGATGGTGGGACCAAGGGGCTGTGTGGGTTTGGGCACAGCTGCTTGCAGGTTGGTTTTGCATGAAGGATGCTTGTACTCATAAATTAACACCTATTGCTAAAAATGGGAAAAAAAAAACTGAGAGAAAGAGGCAGGACAGTCATGGCAGAATGCATGATCTGGGATGGGGTGGGGTGGGATGGGGGAAGGGAAGGGGAAATATACCTGAACTGAATTGGATAATGATGTATGAAATACACAAAGCATCAATAAAAAAAAATAAGTCACAGGACCAAGAAAAATATAATGTCTATTAATATGCTGGGTCCACAGAGTGTCCTGAAATTCATTTTGCAAAGTAGAGCCCAGAATATCAAGAGAAAAATCAGGATGACTAAGCAGCACTGGGCACAGGTTCAATGGGCTAAAAAAACAGTAATGTGTATTCAGAAAAGAAGCACTCGAGGAGTAAGACTCGAGAGATCTGGGAGATGCCGACCTTCTCCTAGTCTTTGACCTTTCATGGACATGAGAGAAGAGCCCATGCTGGTTCCACAGACGGTCACTGGCCTCTCCAGTGTCTTGTACTTCTGACGTCATCCTCCTCAGCCATTTGACTTCGCCCCCCTCCCCATTTCACATTTGTGTCGATCTTTTGTCTGTGTTGTTCTTGCTGTTTGGGATCTGGTCCCTCTAATCTTTATTGAGCGAATGGCTTCTTCTTGCCATTCACTCTCATCTCCATTATTGCCCGCAGCTACTTAGAAACATGGCTCCTGGGCTGGAGGGATAGCTCAGCCATTAGAGGCTAAGGTTAACAACACAAAAATAAGAAACATGGCTCCTGGTTCTATTCACACCAGATCCTCTTATGTGCCCATTTAAGGCCTGTAGGTTTCTGAGTTATTCTTGTTAGTTTACCTTTATTTTTTCACTCAGTCCATTTGGTTGGTCAGAACTCAAGCTCCATGAAGTCAGAGAAATGGCTGGTTTGTTTTGGTATTCTCAGTGTTTAGAGTAGTTGATATACTTAATAAATATTCATTAAATAAATAAATATGCATTAGCATGAAAAGTACTATGTATTATATTTAAGTGTGTATAATAAAAATAGCCTCTGGATGTTATTAAAAGACATCTTCATACAAAAAAACTTAAGAATGAGCTAGTATATGAAATAATCATATTTTTTCCTTGTGCAGTGGAAATTTTACTACATGATATGTTAGCATAAATAAAAAATAATGCTGATATGTTTTATTTACTGAGTACTTTGTGATATCATGAAAAACAAAATAAAAACTGACTGTCTTTGTCAGTAGAAATTGTTGCATACACAGCACTTAGAGCTGAAGTAGAATAATAGCACAGAGCTCTCCCTTGTGTTTTAGAGTCAGAAAGAATAAACAAGAACTTCCATTATTTTGTGACTCAAGTGGAAAGAATAAAAGCTTTGTTTTCTGAATTGAGGAAGAGCAGCTAGTACATGAAACCACAGAGCACTCAGCCTTATAAGGCGTATTGAGCAACAACCATCAAGAATCAATTTTTTAGTACTGAGGGAGGGGGATTGAGTGGAAGGCCAATCACTTTTGAGGAAAGCTCTGTACCACTGAGATATATCTTCAGACCAAGAAGAACTTTCTAGCCTATTTAATTATGGACCGATGGTAGTGGAGATAATATACACAGATGACAGAAAGTTCTGAAAATGATATGGTAAAAAAATAAGAAACACTTGTGACTGGCTTGATCCAACAGAGCATTCAGTTGGTCTTACTATGCTCCCAGGGCTATTAAAACTCCATTGATATTTTTCTTTGGAGGCTGAGTGTTTGATAGACTTTTGAAAACCTCTTGAAACCAATATGCTGTTAGAAGCACAGTAGACACCAAGTAACTGCAACATAAAGATATGTTTAAACTAGCATGAAAATTGGATCAGAGTGTGGCTGTCCATAACAGTCACACAGTTCTTAGCAGTAATATAAACACCATATCGTAAGTAAGTACTCATCTCTCACAAGATAGTTTATAGTATTCATTAGGAAATTTAAGTGAAAAGAATTTTCCAAACAATTTCTGGCTTTTCTTAAAGAGGAACCAAGTCAGTTGCTTTCATATCATTGATTTCTATAGACCAACCATCATGGAGTTCAATGTTTCAATATTTTCTGGTCAATGCCGGGAGCAGTGGGTGTTTAGATTTTTAAAAAGATTTTTTTTTGGAGAACTGTCTAGGTTGGGAGTGTTAGATGGGAGAAATTTATACCATCCATAAATTTCTTCTCTGAAGCTCAGCAAGGAGGAAGTAGGTAGTACTTTCAAGGTCACAGTGCTGTTCTCTGTGAGACTGTAACCAAAGGGGCCCGGCTAGATCAAAAGAAAAATACAGAATGAGAATTGTTGGGATCACTTGAGCTTGTAGATTATTATTCATTTATGTAGTACTTATTACTAAACACAGATCTTTTCTCAAAAAATCTTCAGAGCAAAAGAAAAGCAAGAACTAAAAGTAGTTATTAAAAGCATAATCCAGACATCTAAATTATATGAACCATTATTATATTCATCAGGATAAGTTGCGGGAAGACATTAAAACACTCTAAGGCTTCATAAGCTGACATCTTAAGGAAATGAAAATGAAGAAATGTAAAAATAAACTCACACCTTTTGAGTCCTACAATAAATAAGCTTTGCTAGAGTTTGATTTATAGTCTGATATGTCTTTGAGCATTATGATCAATGCTCTCATGGTAGACCTATTACCCTTGGTGACCACTTTTATCTTTAAGTTGTAAAATGTTTGCTAAGGAATCCAAGTTACCTTTAGACCAGCAAGCAGGCAGGAAAGGGATTCTGTGTGTAGAAAGCATGCTTTTTCATGGCTGTACATGTGAATAAAAGAGACATTCTATTGGTGCCCAAACCTGGTCCTTTATCCTGGAAGAAGTGGTGAGGTCATCAATACTGCTACGACAATTCTGTCATCGTGGACCAGAACGCTGGGGGCTCACCTTAGGCAAAGTTTTGCTTGCTCCTTCTGACTAAGCTGTTGGGTGCACAGCTGCTCCCATAACAGGCAAGCCTCAAGCTGGGTAAAGTCCAGGGAGGAAGAAAATGTCTCAGAGGAGGTAAGATCCTATGCAGGGATAGGAAGCGCTAATGGGTCTGATGAGAGAATACAATCAGACAAGCTGTTTCCTGGGATTAAGTTTATGGCTATGTTGGGAGTGGATTTCTCAGTTTAAAAGGTAGAGCATGAGTGCACAAACTTGCATGCAGACAGTACATTGATATACATACAGAAATAAATAAATGCCAGGCGTGGTGGCGCATGCCTTTAATCCTAGCACTTGGGAGGCAGAGGCACGTGGATCTCTGTGAGTTCGAGGCCAGCCTGGTCTACAGAGTGAGTTCCAGGACAGCCAGAGCTACAGGGAGACCTTGTCTCAAAAAAGACCAAAAAAAGAAAAAAAAAATTTTTAGAAAATAAATTATGGTCAGCCATGGTGGCACACACATTTAATCCCAGCACTGGAGAGGCAGAGGCAAGCAGATCTCTGTGAGTTAAAGGCCAGCTTGCTCTACAGAAGGACTTCCAGGCCAGCTGGGGCTACAGGGAGACCCTGTTTCAAAAACAAAGCCAAAAAAAGCTAAAGTGTTCAGCTTCCTTACCCAAAGATACTCCCACTCATTCTTTTAAATATAAGATTTATCCTATTTAGAAAATACTTATCTCCTTAAGTTCACTGAAACAGTGAACTTCTGCTCAAAACAGTCAACTTCCTCATGGAGAATATTGAGAAAGACTAAGAGATGAAAAGCATGTTTGGCAGAATGCATGAGCTCTGGCAGGGTGGGGGAATGGGCTGGAACACGGGTCTAGATTTGTTAAAAATATAAAAATAAATTTATGTGGAAAAAAAAGAAAAAAACTACTGAGCATCTTTCTTTCTTCCTTCCTTTCTTTCCTTCTTTTTTTTGAGACAAGTTCTCCCTGTCACCCCAGCTGTCCTGCTACTCATTATGTAGTCCAGGCTGGCCTTGAAATCACAGAGATCAGCCTGCCTCTGCCTCCCAAGTGTTAGGATTAAAAGTGTGCAACACCACA
>VZQC01007428.1:1482177-1661338 GCA_009823505.1 Rhizomys pruinosus | reverse complement strand
CCTGATTGATCAACATGCCTGTGCATACAAGCTTCTCCAACTGGACTATGGGAAACTTGGGTTGTTCAAAATTTGGACATAGATACTTGCAAAATGCACCAATTACTTAATTGTATGACATACTGAGTAACATCAATGTTATCTGCAAACAACTGTGTCATTGTATTGTAGAATCCCTTAAAAATAAATAAAAAAAATTAAAAAAAAATCATGTTTCTTGAAAACTGAGAAGACCCTGTCATAATTCTCCTATTTACATCTATTTATTATTTTCTGTAGCAATAATTTCTTTTGTAAAGTATGGATATGTACTCTAAAACTAATAAAGATTTGTGAACAACAATAAACACAAAATATTTAAAAATTATGCTATTTGTTTTGAGTGTGCATGCACACAAAAATATGTTTGTATCTGCATCTGGACACACGTGCTGTACCATGCATGTGCTGAGATCAGCGGACACTTGTGGAGTCACTTTTCTCTTTCTATAGTAGGTCCTTCCTAGGGTTTAAGCTCGGATCTTTAGGCTTGGTAGCAAGTGCCTTTAACCACTGAGACAGCTCACTCTAGCCTGAATTTTGGTTTTCTCTACTTAAAAAAAATTGTCCCTTATAATATTTTACAGATATACTTAATTTAAAAAAGATGGAGAATAAGTAGATATATTCTTTTTCATTCTGAATGACTTTTAAGCTGGGAAATCAGGAATGATTCTAGAGAAACCAAAAAACTGATTATTGTTCTATAAGTTCCATCTTTAGTCTTGTTAGTATCAGGCATGATATAATCTATTTGGCAGACAACCCTTATGAAAACACTGAAAGACAGGCTACCTTTGTTTAGCAATTCCATGGAAATAGACATTTTTTTCTGGTATATTTGAGATAGGGTCTCACTATCTGGGTCTGGGACTGGCCTGGGACTTGCTATGTTGATCAAGTTGATATGGAACTTAGAGATCTGTCTGCCTCTGCCTCCTGAATGCTGGGATCAAAGGTGTACACAAACATGCCCAGCTGAAATAGACATTTTGGAGCAGAACCCAACTACTAAGCAAAAAAATGGGCTTTTCTTCCATGAATGTGGTTTAGGTATGAAGAGTCTCCTGAATGGTTCTTGTGTTGTAGGTTGTTGTAGCTGGTGGCTCTGTTGGGTGACTAGATCATGAAGACTCTGAACTTATCAATAGATTAACCTATAATTTGATGTCCTTAAAGGGATGTGGTAGAAACTAGGAGGTAGGGCTTGGGTGAGGAAGCCATTCTCTTGTGAGTGCTACTGAAGAGTACAGCTCGGGTGCAACCCTCTCCTTGCTGTCTCTCTGCTTTCTGGCTGCCTCTTGTGAGTGGTATTGGCTCAAGCCCAACCCACTCTTTGCTTTCTTTCTGCTTCCTGGCTGCTGTGAACTGAGCAGCTCTGCTCAGCTAGTCCCTTCCTCCATGTGATCTGCCTCACCACAGACACAAAACAAATGGAGCCAGCTGACTAGGAGCCAATAAATCTTTACTCCTTTAATTTATTTTCCCCAGGTGTTTTGTTACAATGAAGTAAAAATGACTAACACAAATTGTCAGTTATACAGAAACTGAAACATACTATTTTCCTGAGGAAAATGAGAGAGATTTTCAAGGAGTTTAATTGTAGTGTAGTTTTTGGGCTTGCTGAAGCTTCAGCTGTTTTGTATTAGATAAAATGTATGCAATAATTACTTTGGCTATGTTTTTATTAAAGGAAAAAAAGATTAAGATAGGTTAAAAGGGGCTGGAGAGATGTCTCAGTGGTTAAGAGCGCTAGCTGCTCTTGCAGAAGACCTAGGTTTGGTTCCTAGCAACTACATGGCAGCTAACTACCATCTGTAACTCAGTTCCAGGGAATCTGATGCCTTCTTCTGACATCCACAGGCATTGCATGACACAGTTTCACTTAACATACATTCAGGCAAGACACTCATATACATTAAATAAACATAGTTTATTTATTTATTTATTTATTTATTTATTTATTTATTTATTTATTTATTTTTGTCTTTTTGAGACAGGATTTCCCTATAGTCCCAGCTGTCCTGGAACTCACTATGTAGACCAGGGTGGCCTTGAACTCACAAAGATCCACCTGCCTCTGCCTCTCAAGTGCTGGAATTAAAGGCATGTACCACCACACCTGGCAAAAAAGTAAAATATTTTTAAAAAGATAAAAATATTTTTAAATTGAGGACTAACTTGACATGGATTCTCATCTTATTTAAAAATATTTTTTTCTTAGCCGGGCGTGGTGGTGCACGCTTTTAATCCTACCACTTGGGAGGCAGAGGCAGGCGGATCTTTGTGAGTTCAAGGCCAGCCTGGTCTACAGAGTGAGTTCCAGGACAGCTGGGACTACAGGGAGACCCTGTCTCGAAAAGGCAAAAAAATTTTTTTTTCTTTTAAATAAACCAACCTGACATACCGATAAAATAGTCCTGAATTCTGAAGAATGAACACACTATATGTTAGGGGGATACTGATGAAGTGGAACTCTCATATGGCACTAGTATGAACGTGAAATTTTGCAATCAATTTGCAATCTAATTAGCTTCTGAAGCACTTAAAGACACATCTACTAAAAGGAAGTGTCTCTCCAAAGACATAAATGTAGATGGCATTATTTTTTTTAAATAATCTTATTTTATTTCTTTTTTTAATATAAATGTCTTTATTATTAAACTTTTTGCATAAGTCATACATCATTTCTCAATTGAATCTAGAATCACTTCCCTTTCCATGCCCCCCACCCCACCCAAGTCCCTGCACTCTGCCATACATGTCCTGTATCTTTTTCTGAGTCTTTCCAGAGTTTTTTTTCAGTTCTTTTGTTGTTCTCTCCAACTTGTATTGCTACAGTATATATCTATATCTATCTATCTATCTATCTATCTATCTATCTATCTATCTATCTATCTATCTACATACATACACATATCACTTGGATTGTAGGATTTTTTTTTTCCTAAAAGATGTCATGTTTTCCTTAAGGAAGTGCTCAAAGGCTCCTCCTTGGCAATCCCAAACAACCATCAATCCTGAACTTTGCTCCACGTGGGGGTCTTTCCCTCCCATGGTCCCCCAAATGAAGTCCAGTAAGCACACATCCTGTCTTCATCCCCCTGTACTGGCCTCCATGATACAGCCCAGGTGGTCCAACAATGGCAGTCTACACTCTGACGAGGCTGACATCCCCTTAGCTGGGTATTTCATACATACCCACAAGCTGGGTATTTCAGTAGTCCCCATCTGGCATTGAAAGTTTGGAGGATTCTTGGAGAGACATGAGTTCTCAGTCCATATTAGAAGGTTACAAAGCTTTGTCTTATGTCTTTGAGGAGTGCCAAAAGTGGTGGCAGCCACAGAGTTGATGCAATTGCCAGTAAGAATTGAAGACAGTCCAAGCAACAGTACTCTCTCTTTTTTCTTTTTGTCTCTACTGAGATCTCAAGTTCTATGTCTGCAGTACAGTTTCTCTAGTCTTACTGATTATTTATATCTGGTTGTACTTTCCTTTTGGATGCTTAAGTCCACACAGTTAGCCCAGATTAACCAAGGTTTCTGTTTTCTCAAGGTCAATTGAGGATCTGGTCCTCAGGGATCTCTTGGGGTTTTTTGGGGGGGGGAAGGGGGGAGTGCCTTGCTCCTTTCAGCTTTTCATTCACCAGTTCCATCCACTCGAGGAGAAATTCATGTCTTGCTAGACCGGGCTTCCTTTTCTGAAGCATGAGCAGACTTTCCTCTTTATAGACTGGACACTGGCTGAAGTCTCATCAGTGGTTCTCCAAGACCTCCCTGAAAGACTGGTGACCCACATTTGCAGGGCATTTCAAGAGATGCCCCTATGCATGATCCCCTAAGACTTAATTGACCTCTGGGGGCAAGGAACAAAATTATCCCTTAGGTCCCTCAGCCAAATTGGTATGGGTGTTAAGTATACATTACTATTATATTTGCATTATTTTCACCCCTCCCAGTCCTTCTCCAACTTCTCCCATGCTAACCCAACTCCCTCTCAATTTCTTGTCCTCTTCTTTGATCATTATTTATATATATGCATTAATAAATATAAATTACAAATAATGAACTAGTTCCATTTAATGGTGTTTGTGTATATGTTTAGGGCTTCCCACTTAAGATTAAATAACTTCTTTGGGAGCTAGTCCTTGAAGAAAACTGATGCTCCCTCCCTCAGCGTCCATTGATTGCCTGTAACTCCTCATCTTGAGGTGGGACCCTCTGAAATATCCCCCATCCACCTTGTTATGTTAACTGGTTTTGTCATTATGCATATCTCATTGGACTACCATACTCTCGAGATTTCATTTGTGTAGTTTGCTTATCATGTTTGGAATGCATGAGCTAGTGGTAGGTGTCTTGTCCTTCTGGCTCTTACAATCTTTCCATACCTTCTTCTGCAATGTTCCCTGAACTGTAGGTAGAGAGATGGCATAGTAGATATATCACTCAGGACTGGGCACCTCACAGTCACTATTCTCTGTATTTTGACCAATTGTGGAACTTTGTAGTAGTCTCCATACATTGCAAAATAACCTTCTTTGATGGTCAGAGGTACACTTGTCTGTAAATATAAGGACAAGTATGTAGGATATATTCAGAAATTATGTTGTTCTAGGAAAGTGACAGAAGTAGATTTTTCTCTAGGGTCTATGACCTCACCAGCTATGTATATTTGGCTGTGTTTACAGTATCAGGCATGATTTCCTGTCAATTAGACAGCTATTTTTTACCCCCAAGATAGAGGAGCCTCTATTGGACCAATAGAGAGAATTTTCTGGGTTGGTCATTGTTGTGGTTTGTACGCTATGTTGTGTTCTCAATTACTAGTTATGTACAACTTCCTTTGTATAGTTTCTTCAGAAAAGTGTGCTTTTAACTCCTGCGCACTGTTTAATTGAGTTGCTTCCCTGTTTTTGAGCTTTGAGACTTTTAAAACATTATAGGCATACATTACATAAATATTTTTTTTATTGATGCTTTGTGTATTTCATACATCATTTTCCAATTCAGTTCAGGCATATATCCCCTTCCCTTCCCCCCACACCACCCCTACCCATCCCAGATCATGCATTCTGCTGTAACTTTTCTGCATCTTTCTCTGTTTTTTTGTTTTGTTTTGTTTTCATTTTTTAACAATAAGTGATAATTTGTGAGTACAAGCATCCTTCATGTAAAACCAATTTGCAAGCAGTTGTGTCCAAACCCACACAGCTCATGGGTCCCACCATCCAGCAGGGGGGCTTGTATATTCAATCAAGTTGATCAAATGAGTGTCCAGTCTATATTGTTGTAGTTTCAATTCACCCCAATCGCAGCCCTTACATTCTTTTTTTTTTTTTTTTTTTTTTTTTTTTTTTGGTCTTTTGAGCAGGGTCTCGCCTGTTAAACCTCAGCTGTCCTGAACTCACTCTGTAGACCAGGCTGGCCTTGCAACTCAACAAAGATCGCCCTGTCCTCACTGCCTCCCAGTGCTAGGATTAAAGCGCGTGCACCACCACGCCCGCAGTCCGAGCCTTACATTTCTAGGCCAACGCCCCTCCTTATCCACAGATTTCTGTTCCTACGTCTAGAAAGGGGGCACGAGGTTAGATGATGAACATGAGGAACAGCTCTGAACTTTCTCTGTGACTGATTGTCTGTTAGCGTCTCGTAGGAGTGCAATTCTGCTTTGACTTTCCCGTCTATTGGGCAGAGTCGACATCTTGTCCATGGCATAACCTATTCCGATCCATACTTAATTGAACGGACTACTAGGCGCAAATTGAGATATATAAGGTATTTAAGAACCATTAACTAATTGTGTATGAGAGGTTACTGAGAGATCACTTTGGAGACACTGTTTGGATTGGGTAAGTTAACCTGAATTACATTTTCTTCTGTTAGTATGACAAGTCTTGTGTGGTTTTAATAACACTCTAACCATCAGCGTATGTTAAGGCTTGTGGACACTCAGTATGTGGGTTATTCCACCAGGAGACAGCCATTACATAAGATGTACCAACACCTTTCTACAGTTAGGGTTCTGTTCCATTTGTTATAATAAGATTCTTTCGGGGCTGGAGAAGATGGCTTGGCAGTTAACGGCATGAGCTGCTCTTGCAAAGGACCGGGGTTCGATTCCCAGCACCCACATGGTGGCTAAGAACCATCTTTAAGCCGGGCCTGGTGGTGCACGCCTTTAATCCTAGCCCTGGGGAAGCAGAGCAGGTGGATCTCTGTGAGTTCAAGGCCAGCCTGGTATACAGAGCGAGCTCCAGGCCAGCTGGGACTATAGGGAGAACCCCGTCTCAAAAATCAAAAAAAAAAAAAAAAAAAAAAAAAGATTAATTACTTCCGTTAATACCTATTGCATCATTTCCCCATATATGCATGGCTTATAACTTGGCTATACATTTACTTTTATTATTAACTTATTTGTCTACCACTATGGGATTGATTGGTGTGGTATTATACTGAGCTTGAAAGTAGATAATTCTCGTCATTCAATAACTCTATACATTTCTTCTTTATCACTGGTTTTTGGTTTTTGTGGGGCCTCTGTATTTTTATGTGAATTTAAAAATCACCACATTGATGTATGTCTATCTTATACTCCTCTTTCTCTGATGACCCCTCATAAATAATCAGTTGAATTTTAATTGAAATTATTCTAAATCTGAAAATCACAACAGTATCAAATGTTCTGGTCCAGAAACCTGAAATAGTTCTGTATTTAATTAGGACATATGCTTTGTCACATTTTTTTTCTATGTGTTTCAAATTTGTGAAGCTGTTGTAAATATGTTTAAATTTTCTGTTTCTGACTGTTGTTAGTACACAGAAACGCAATATCTTACTATAATATGTTTAAATTTCCAGTTTCTGATTGTTGTTAGTACACAGAAATACAATTTTTTTACTCACAAAAAAATAAATAAAAATATTTTTTGTTCAGGGGAATGTATTTTACTTGAATGCATAGTTGAAATCAATAATTGAATTTAAATTTCTTTGTTCCCTTTAATTTCATATTATTCCAAAATTTTAGCATTTAAATTGATAATAAATTTTTTTGATAATTAATTTTATTAACATAAATTTCAAGCAGTAATTTGTCAAATGTTTACTAAGCACACAATGTTTGTGTGGTGCCTGAGAAAAAGCAGTGGACAGGAGAGTACATTCTTGCTCGTATGGGTCTATATTCCAGTGTAAAGAAATATAATAAATGAATAAATAAAAATAGAGCTTGACATCATAAAGATAAGAATTTTTCTTTGCTGTGAGGAAAAACATTCTGTTCAGAATAAGGAAATAAGAGAGCTGATATGTGGCTCAGATGTTGAGGGTGTGCCTAGCCCTGGGTTCAGTCCCCAGCAGCCCTAAATGGAAAATATATTTAAGAATAAGGAAATTAGTATTTATGGCTGTTTAAATGATAAAGTAATAAAAGGCGGCCAGTTGAAATCTTATCCAAGGAGACAAGTTTAGGATGTGGGGAGAACTAAACTAAGGGTGCATGTCATGAGTGAGAATCAGGGAGGAAGAAAGAACTAATAGAAAAAGAGGTGGGAAAGAAGAAAGGAATAAAAGAAGAACAGAAGGAAAGAGGAAAGATAGATGGAAATAAGAAGGAAGGAATAAAGGAGAAAGTACCAAAGCTGTCAAGATCAAATTAATTTAACTGATAATTTTCCGTAAGTATTGCTGATGCATATAAACATGTATCATATTTCAAGCATTCAAGTTGAACATCTCTTTCAATGGAATATTACATGTTTATCAATGAGGCAGTCATTACCCACAACATTTGAGGAATACTTACCTAGAAATTGCTTTTTAGAAACAGTTTAGGAACTACAAAAAGTCCAGACCCATTATATATTTTCAGCTTATTTTTCCTTTTTTTTTTTTTAAATTAGTTTTTATTGATGCTTTGTGCATTTCATACATTTTTCCAATTCAGTTCAGGCTTATTTCCCTTTCCCTCCCCCCCACCCCCACCCCATCCCAGTTCATGCATTCTGCCATAAGGGTCCTGCATCTTTCTCTCAGTTTTTTTTTTTCATTTTTAGCTATAAGTGATAATCCATGAGTACAAACATCCTTCATGCAAACCTATCTGCAGGCTGTTGTGCCCAAACACCTACAGACCCAACCATCCAGTGGGGGGGTGAAAGGTTTTTGTTCAATCAAGTTTGATCAAATGAGTGTCCGAACTACATTGCTTATGTTTCAACATTCAAGCCCCAAAAATCGCAGCCCTTACATTATACCACAAACCCCCTCTTCCGCAGGTTTTCCCTAGGCTAGAAAAGGGGCACAGGTGGATGAGAGGTAAAACAGTCCACTCTCTCTGGGGCTGTTGACTTGGACTCTGGTCATTCTGGCTGTTTTCCCTTTCATGGGCATGACAGTTTGTCCAGAATAACCTTTTCGATCCTAACTAATGAAGAACAAGCAAATTAGATATATAGGTATTTAAGCAGCACTAATAGTTATGGTAGGTTTACTTTGGCATAGACAACCATGTTTGGATATGTTAACTATGGGAAAAGATTTTGTTTGTTCCAACAGGACAAAACGTCACCAACTTAACGGGCTGAGAAGAAAAGATACAGGTTTGCATTGAGTAGGATGTACCAAAAAGTGACACCGGAAAGGCTGACCCGTCTGAACATTCAAAGGAAGAAAAGCTTCAGAATGCCATAAACATCGATCCCTGTGGATCCTACATGTACAACTAGTTATAATGAAGTCCTAATGAAACTTACCTTCTAGGTGCACAAAGGTTCTGATATGAGAAACTTCCTTGCCTTCCCCCCTATAGAACAAGGAGAAAATATGACAATGATGAGGTCGCTCCCCAACTGTAATTGAGAACAACTATTGTAGAGGTAATCTCTTATAAAACGGTAAAACTGCCTTCTTTATTGACTTTACTAGATCATGGGAACTGTGGAAGGGATTTCTCTCTGTTCAAGAAAACCAAATATAATCTAAAGTCCTAGGGCTATGCACTCAGGCAAAATATAATTAATACAGGAGCTCTGACATCAGCAATGGATTGTTCTAACCAGGTGATGTTGGCCAGGGGATCCAAGGCCCACAAAAGGTAAGGGCTCTTGCCTCTAAGTTGGGATACCTAAAGGAGGAGAGGCAATAAGACCCTGCTGGCGAAGACCTGACATTAACATAGGAGGGATGTAATTGAGACCATTTATGCAAGTGTACAGATGGCTCTGGAATGCCAGAGAGTGTTACCAACAGGACACTAAACCAATAAAGCAAATATGGGTCTCCCTGAGGTCAAGCAAGACTCCACCGTCAGCACCAGTAACACCTCACCTGCCTGGAAATACTGTGCAGCAGAGGCAGCCATTGTCTGTATATCCCAAATCTTAATTGGCTATTGGCTCTCCCCCTTGGAGAAATACCATGGCTGATGCACAAGCTTACATCCTCTAACAGGTTAGGAGATGTTATAAGCCACAGTAAAGACCCTGTCAATTTTAACAGGGGGGGCAAAATTGTAATTCATGGAATAACATATCCAAACATGTGTCTATGCTAAAAGTAACCTACCATAACTATTAGTGCTGCTTAAATACCTATGATATCTAATTGCTTGTTTTTCTTCATTAGTAGGATCGAAAGGTTATTCCTGGCAAACTGTCAAGCCCATGAAAGGAAACAGCCCAAGGAATTGAACCAGAGTCCCAAGTCAGCAGCTCAGAGAGAGTGGACTGTTTTACCTCTCAATTACACCTTGCCCATTTTCTAAGCCTAGGAACAACTTGCGGAAGAGGAGGCGTGGTTAGAATGTAAGGGCTCGATTGGGGTGAATGGTGAAACTACAAGCAATGTATAGTCTGGACACATTTGATCAATCTTGATTGAACAAACAACCTGTCATCCCCCACTGATGGTGGGGCTGTAGGTGTTTTGGGCACAACAGCCTGCAGATAGGTTTTGCATGAAGGATGCTTGTACTCATGGATTATCATTTATAGCTAAAAATGAAAAAAAAACTGAGAGAAAGATGCAGGACAGTTATGGCAGAATGCATGATCTGGGATGGGGTGGGGGTGGGGGGGAGGGAAAGGGAAATAAGCCTGAACTGAATTGGAAAAATGTATGAAATGCACAAAGCATCAATAAAAACTAATTAAAATAAAATAAAATAAAATTAAAAAAAAATCAATCTACACTGAAAAGATGGAAAACTGCAACCAGAGGGTTGCAAGGGAACTGTCACCCGCAGGTACAATCAGAATAGCAAGGGTACTGCTCATGTACAATCAGAATAAAGGGGAGATTGTTATATTAAGGCTTTAAAAAATTCTTCCCGTTTGGGCCTGGAGAGATGGCTCAGAGGTTAAAAGCAATGACTGGTCTTGCAGAAGACACAGGTTTGATTCCCAGCACTCACATGGCAGCTAACAGCTATCCATAACTCCGGTTTCAGGGGATCCAACACTCTCTTCTGGCCTCAGGGCATTACACAACATGGGTGCACTAATATGCTTGCAGGCAGTACACTAACATGCATGCAGGCAATACACTAACATGCATTCAGGCAATACACTAACAAACATGCATGCAGTCAATACACTAACAAACATGGATGCAGGCAATACACTAACATGGATGCAGGCAATAAACTAACAAATATGCATGCAGGCAATACACTCATACACATAAAATAAAAAAAATCTTTTTATTCCCTAGGAGGAACATTTCGTGAATTACATAAAATTGTGATTCAGTTTGTGGTTTTCTTTATATTTCCTCTTTATTAACAAATTATTTATTTGTAAGGCCATAGCCCTACTAATTATACCAGTTGTGACAACTTTTTCTGTGGTTCTGAATCCTTGTTGGTCAATATTCTTCACGAGCAAGTATGTGTGTAAATAGAGAAGGCTGTAATGTGTCTTAAAATGTGTTAGAAATTTTGCTCTGGTATGTTAGGGTGCTGTTAGCTGTGAATTCAGTTATTTGTTTTTAATAACATTACATTAGCATTGCTTTCTTTAAGAAATATGACTACATTGAAAAACTTTTGTATAGGTTGGTGTATTTGGAAAGGGAGCGAATGGCAAACTCATATTACAGCAACAGTGACAGATTTTACTATTATTATTGAAAACTGGTAGTACAATTTGGTCAGTAAACACTATGTAAAAATTACAGTAGACATACAGAATTGCAATAATATTACATAATTTTTAGTTTGAGAATTATGTCCATTTAGTTATTACAGTACTTTCTATTTCTTCTTTTAACTTCGAAGACTGTGATTTTTACCTTTAGAAGTTTGATTAGATGTTTTACATTTTCCACAGGGCATAGGCGAAGGCACCCTGGGGCTGTGGAAGAGTAACAGAAAATCAGTGGAGAACCCCTTGGTGCCTGGGAATGGGAGAGGTCAAACATCAAGGCCTGGATGCTGGGGACCACAAGACGAGTCAAGACCACAGCTAGCCCTCAGGGGAGGTGGGAGATCTATTCGAGGGAATCAATCCTCCCAAGACAAGAATCTTCAACTGACACAGACCTTTCCTGTCCACAGCATAAGTTCAACATAGAGGCAAAGTCACTGTACAAACTGGGATCTCAGAGGAAGGAGGTATGGGTAACACCTAGAGAAGGCTGAAAGTGCACCCCACATCAGGAGGCCCCCAACCCTTCACTCTTCTCTATCATCAGCCTCCCACCAGAGGAATGTGGAACCATGGCTCACAGTAGGGGACCAAATCTTCAGGATCAGCTCCAGCTCACAGGTGGGGACCACAACTCTGGGTCACAGAAGAGGTATTTGTTTGCTTGTTTATTATTTATCTTTTTGAGACAGATCTTAGTAGGTAGACAAGATGATCTGGAAATTGATATATAGACCAGGCCTTGAACTCTTGAACTCTGCCTGTTCTTTGTCTCTCAAGTGCTGGGATTAAAGATCCATGCCATCACACCTGATGAGTTGAGTGCTTTTTTTTTTTTTTAAATTACTATTTTGAATGCTTTAAAGTTAGGATGTTAGGATATAAAATATTGGGCTTTGTTATTGTATTCTCATATATAATTGTGCATTTTTCTTATTTATCCTCCTCCTCCACTATCTTTCCTCATTCCCCAGCTCCTTGCTTGTCTCATTGATCTCTTCTGTTTTGATGTCACATGAATTCTAGTACTATTTTTACCCACCAAGTTCTCTTTCTCTGTTCTCATGGTGTCCTTTCTACTTTCATGACTTGTACCCTTCCCCAGGTACATTTAAATTTAGATTCTGTAAAGAAGAAAAATGCAGGTATTTGTCTTCCTGAGTCTGGCTTATTTTGATTAACAGTGATTCTAGTAGTATCTGTTTTCCTGCAATGTCATGGCTTAATTTTTCCTTTAAACAGAAGGAAAAGTCCATTATGTATCACACTTTCTTCATCCATTCATCTGTTGATGGACAACTAGTCTGGTTCCCTTTCTTAGCTGTTGTGAATAGTGCGGCAATAAGCATGGTTGTCCAAGTGTCTCTGTGGCGTGTTGGTTTAGAGTCCTTCATATCCAGGAGTGGAGTAGCTGTGTCCTAAGGTAGTTATATGTTCAGTGCTTAGAGAAGCCTCCATCCTGATCTCTCTAGTGTACATCCCTACTAGCAATGGGCAAATAAATGTTCCTTTTCATGATGGTAAACCTTGACTGTGGATTTGTTTGGATATTTATTTTTGAATAAACTAAGAAATAAGCCCTTGGGCAGGTTTGTACCGACTACCTAAGGAGAGAAGACTCTACCCTAGAGTCTCAGTGCCTTCCCAGAGCCTCCCCGAAGTACAGAAGTCTGAGGGAAAAGCAGCACTGCTTTGCCTATCCCCTTGGGCTCCTCGCTGTTGAGTGCATCTACTCTGTTGCTGCCACTGCTGCTACTGTTCTTTGCTGACATTAGAACTCACTTCTTCAGCTTTCCAACCTGAACCACACACCATTGGTTCCCTGGGAATTCCCCAGTCCTTCACCACCAGAGTAGCTACTGTGTTATCAACCTTTGTGGCCTGTAGACAGGTATTATTGGATTATCCAGCCCATATTATGTAAGAGCATTATGTAACCTAACTGAATAATATGAAACTAAAGTAAAATAAATAGCTATGGATGCTAGGACAAAAATAATGACATGAAATAAAAGTAAAATAAAAATAATATATCACCAGCTAAAGTCTTTTCCTTGCCTATAGTATGAGAACATCCCTGAGAAGTCCTCTGGACTGGACTTTGCTCACACTTAGCAGGTAGAGAACTGCCATCTTGAGTCACCAGTTTAAACCTACTTGATCAGATTCTGGTGTCTCGAGGGTTCCTAATCAAACCCAATCCCCCATGCCCCAAGCCTCCATCAGAACTCATGAATTACAACAGCCAAGCTAAGCCCTATCCAGTCAAGCTCCCAAACTCAGATGTCCTGTGCATAGATCCCCTGGAGTCTAGTCAGCATATGTAGGAATCCTAGGTAAGGCATACTCTTTTCTGTTTTTAAAAATTATTTTATGTGTGTGAATGTTTGCCTGCAAGAATGTATGTGCACGATGTTCATGGCTGGTTCCCACAGAGGCCAGATGTGGGCATTGGATTCCCTAGAGCTGGATTTACAGGCAATTGTGAGCTGCCATTTAGGTGCTGGGAACAGAACCTGGGTCCTCTATAAGAGTAACAAACACTCCTAACCATGGAGCCATCTCCCCAGCCCGTTGGAAGTTTTAATTTTCTCTTTGGATGGAAAATGATGATGAAGTGGAATTATCTCTTTTCCTATCACGTTGTTCAGAACTGTAGGCTGCATTCTGTTACTTTATAAATGTTGTGTGTTCAGAACTGTAGGCTGCATTCTGCTACTTCCTTTATAAATGTTGTGTGTTCAGAACTATAGGCTGCATTCCATTACTTCCTTTATAAATGTGTGTTCAGAACTGTAGGCTGTATTCTGCTACTTCCTTTATAAACGTTTTGTGCAATATTTCTGTATTTAGTCTTTCATAGTCTGCCTTTTTCTGAGATTCTCCCCTGCCTTTCCACATGTCTTCCCTCTAAAGTTACAGATTGAAGCCTTCCAGATTCATGGGGACTTAGTAGGGTACTGCTTTCTCGGCCTATGCCATTTTCAGGTACTTTTGGTTTGTTCTTTTCTTTCCCCATTAGTATTAGGAGTTTGCAGCCTGATAGACATGATAGGCTCATCTCTCTTTTGTTTATCTTTTTCTCGTGAAATTTATTCTTTTCTTAAAAAATCCAAATGTTAGAATTTATTCCATTTTCATGATTACAAAGGACAGAGTAGGCAAATAAAAATAAATAAGCACCTTTCTATTTACCCAGATAATATTTTTCCTTTTTAAATGATATGGAGATTGATTTAACTCATTAGCTTGAGTTGAAAGCTGGCTATAGGAATTCTGTAATTTAGGTGGTTCTTCCATAGCCATTATGAACCACACTGTGAGTGCTGACATGGTTTCATGTTTTGTTAAGTGCTCACATGTTAATCCAATCTTTTTAAGGCAGAGCTGATAAAGGCAGTTCCCTTTTGTTAACCCAGGCCGCCAGCAGTTATAACTGTTACTATATAAAAATACAATCATGTTCTCAAGCATTGATTGTAACTGTTGTGTCCAGATCCCTTTCCAGAGCATTAGCTCCCAGAGAGGAAAAGAAGTCCTAACCAACTGCTCTCATGAACAATGACCCTCATATGATATAGCTAATGTCCTCTGCAGCAGAAATCAAGATGACAGTCCACCCTCATCGTCTTGACCAGCTTATCATTATTTACATCCAAGGAATATTTAAACCTGATTCCAGACCATGTATCGCAACATAACCTCAAGATACTTCAATTTTAGTACAACGAGTTCTTGTAAGATGCCGGGGTGAATGAGAAATCATCTCAAAGCAAGACTGATAGTTCATCTTTTAGAAGAGAGGGGACATCACAAAGGAAGGAAAAATTCTTTCCTCCTAAACTCATCAAACCCCACAGCCATCCTCTCAGTCTTAGCTGACAAAATCCGGAGTCCTCTCAATCTCTCGACTCTAGGAATCCATTTCCAGGTGGCAGGAAAGTCAGAAAGAGTTCTTAGGTTCTATCTATCTATCTATCTATCTATCTATCTATCTATCTATCTATCTATCTATCATCTATCTATCTATCTATCTATCTATCTATCTATCTATCTATCATTATTTATTTATTTTTCATATTTTTCAATGGCCCATGAACTCCAGTCCTTCAATAGGAATCTCTCTCCTTTATTGCCTTTCTGGACACACTGCTGGTAGCGGTTGCAGAGGTCGGTACCTGGGCCTTTGGAGCTGTGCCCCAGGTGGAACTCCTTGGTGATCCAGCGGTTGAATCACTGTTTGTATTCATGCTTCATGTCCATGCAAGCCTCCTGAAATTTATTACTACCTTTGTCTGACTGCTCAGACTCTTTCTTTCTTCTGTGTATTTAGTATTCCTTTGAGCATCTTCTGCAGTGCTGCCTTGGTGGTCATGAGCTGCCTTAGTTTTTGCTAACTTCTCATACCCTTAAAGGAGAGCTTTTCTGAATGCAGCGATATTGGATGGCAATTATTTACTTTCAGGACTTGAAATACATTTTTTTGTGCTTCTCTGGCTTTTAGGGTGGATGATAACAGGCTGATGATTCTCCCATGCTCCCTTTGCAGTGAGTTAATGTTTTATCTGTTACAAGTTATTTTTATTTATTTATTTATTTATTTATTTATTTATTTATTTATTTATTTATTGGTATTTTTGAGACAGGATCTCCCTTTAGTCCTGTGGGGCCTGATATTCTGTTTAGCTGGGCAATAAGAGAGCAGGCTTTTGCCCTGATAACCTGCAAAGGCTGGGGAGTCCAGGTTGCCTCTGCTTGCCCATGGACAATGGACTCCCAGCCCCTTGGGGGTTTGGGTAGAAGGTGTCACATTCCTGCCACTTCTAAAGAGTACAACTTGGTTTCAGAAACCAACTGGAGCCTCTGCTGGCTAGCACAAACAAGGCTTCTATAGAAAGTGCACTGAAAATTTCCCGTGCACCTCTACTCCCATCCTAGCCAGAAACTACTATATAAGACTCTAATTTCCTGCAAATAAATGATTATTTCAGTCCCTTGAGGCTGGCTCCCAGGTCTCCTTTGACCTGTTGAGTTTACTGTGCTCCAAGTCTTACCCCCCACCCCCACCCCCCAGTTATACTTTCCTTTTGGATGTTTAAGGCCATACAGTTAGCCCAGATTAACCAAGCTAATATGTATGTCTCTTAGAATGAACATTAACACATATTAATTTTGTTAAAGAACTAACCAGCCTATCAGCAGTAAGACATGGATGTAGAAAGGGCTCAGAGGACCCTACCCCTCACTGTTGAAGTATTTACTACTGATAGATTCAGGAAAGGGTACATAATTACCTTTAGTTGTTTGCCTACTAGAGACCCCACCTGGCACCAATGGATAGTTTCAAACCATTGGTCACACAGATGGCCCTGGTTAAACTTAATGGATCACAACATAAAATAAAAAGTCATGAATCTGTGAAAGGGACTGGTAGAGCCGAATCCAGATGGTGGTTAATAGGAACAGGAGGGAGCTAGGAGAGGATAAGGGGGAGAGAATAGTCAGAATATACTATGTACATGTATAACATTCTCAACAAAATTAATCACTAAAATAAAAAAATTATAGATGGAAATGAAATAGTAGAAAAATCTGTTTAAATCCTAAAATTACTTTTTTTTTTTGTATAAAAATATCCTACATGTATTTCCTTACCTAAAAAGTCTCAGACCTTTTACGTAAACTCTAGATAAGGACTTAATTATTTTAATTCACAAATGTTTTAAATACATAAAAGAGTTAAATGTCATTATGATTACACAGTGATCTAAGAATGAAGGTGAAACCTGTGCAGCTGACAGATCAGCACCGGGTTTGCAGGGCGCCCAGTGGGGACAGAAGTCCTTAAAAACTAGGAAAGGTGTTCTTGAATATTCAATAGGGCTCCAGGCTAGCTATTTTGTGGTTAGCTTTCTTGTAGTCTATGAAGCCCTTGACAAAGGTCACAAACAATTTGTTCATTCTTCTTATTAAAATAAAGATAGAAAGCACTGGTGATAAAAAAAAATGAGTGTGAGAAATGGCACATCTTAGTTTTCTAAAACTGACCTAATGCTTCTTCTTGGTTTGGATTCTTGTTGCTTTGAGTATTTAAAATATCACAAGTTTTCCCAATATTGATTCTAACTAGATCTTCATGTACTGGAATAGATCACATTTTCCTTCTTTCTTTTTATCTTCTTATGCATAGTAACACTTTTTTTTTAAAAAATTTAACTTATGAGTACATTGAGTTCCTGGAATCATGAAAGAGATTTTCCTTTTTATAGGTGATATGTTCACAGAACTGTGAAGAAGGAATCATAAAATCTTAACATGCAGTGCACAGAGCTTAGATCAGGTATTTCCCAGGTCCACCTGAAGCACAGAGCACCCCCCCACCAGCCAACTGGAATTGCCCAGGGAGTGTCAAAGTGGATTCTTTGGAGAACCTTCAGAACAGAAAGGGAAGAGTGAGTTAGACTTCCAATAGAAAGCCTAAAACTTAGACAAGTCAACACTCCATAAGCAAGGAGAAAAAAAACCAGTCAAACAAACAAACAAACAAACAACAAAGGCATCTGAAGGAGGCAAGCAAAGCAAGCCTTCAACACAGTGAAGAGGCATTTGAGATTCACATTGGAATACAGGCAAAGAGAAACCCACATGCCAGGGACACGAAGAAGAGACAACATGGGAAAGGTGCAGAATAATTCTACACCAAGCTCTACCAACCCTGTGGAAGACTCCTACAGTGGGATCCCCCTGGGGATGGCCCAGGACACAGATCTTAGAGGAAAAATTGTGGACATATTCAAAGAAATCAAAGAACATAAAGAACAAGTCAGAGAACTAAGGAAAGAGAATGAAAAACTCAAGAAGGACCTAGAGAGAGAGAATGACAAACTCCTGAAGGAAGTGGAAACACTGTAAAGATCCCATGTTGTAAAAAAGGAAACCAACAAGCAAAGCAAAGAGCTACAGGAAGAGATTGAGAAGCTCCAAAAGGAAGAGGAAATACTAAAGAAATCACAGGATGAAATGAAAAAGGAAATCAAACACTCATTCAATCAAGAGGAAATAAACAGAAAAAGCCTCAGAAGCAGAATGGAGGAAGCAGAACAAAGAATATCAGACCTGGAAGATAACACAGAACAACTAAAAACCTCAAGTAAAGATTATGAAAAATTTAAAATTACACAAAAGTGGAACAACCAGGAATTGTGGGACACTATGAAAAGATCAAACCTCCACATCATAGGAATAGAGGAAGGAGAAGAATCTCAAGAGAATGGTATTTATCAGATCTTCAACAGAATAATAGATGAAAATTTCCCCAAACTAAAAAAAAGACAAGCCAATACAAATACAAGAAGCACATAGAACTCCAAACAGACAAGATCAGAAAAGAAACTCTTCACTCCATATCATAGTTAAAACGCTAGATGCCCAAAACAAAGACAAAATTCTGAAAGCCACAAGAGAAAAACAAGTCACATACAAAGGGAAACCCATCAGAATTACAACTGACTTCTCAGTGCAAACTATGAAAGCAAGAAGAATGTGGAGCAAAGCATTCCCAGTGTTAAAGGACTGGATGCCAACCCAGGTTACTATACCCAGCAAAAATGTCGATTCTAGTTGGAGGAGAGAGAAAAATCTTCCATGAAGTAAACGAGATGAAAGAATACATGTCTGGAAAACCAACCCTTCAGAGAATACTTGAAGCAATTCAAAGGACAGAAGAAAGGAGCAACTATCCTCAAGCACCTAGGAAAAGAAACTAATAAAAACATAACCGTAGTAGTAGAATCAGAGACTAAAAGTCCAAATAGATAATAAGGTGAAAGAAAGCAACATCCATCTTTTAATTATAACCTTAAATATTAATGGTTAAGAGCACCGACCACTCTTACAGAGGACCTGGGTTTGATCCCCAGCACCCACATGCGGCTGAAAACCGTCTGAAACTCCAATTCCAGGAGAACTCCAGTTCCAGGGGAATCCAACACCCTCTTCTGACCTCTGCAGCATTGCACGACACAGGTGCACACACCTGCATGCAGACAGTACATTTATACACATACCGAAATAAATAAAATTAAAAAAAAATATTAATGGGCTGAACTCCCCAATCAAAAGGCATAGACTGGGAGAATGGATTAGGAAACAAAATCCATCTATATGCTTTCTACAAGAAACCCATCTCAATTTCAAGGATAGGCACAAACTTAAGGTGAAGGGATGGAAGAAATTATTCCAAGCAAATGGCACCAAAAAGAAAGCAGGTGTTGCTATTTTAATATCAGACAAAATAGACTTCAAATAAGAGAAATCAGAAGAGACAAAGAAGGCCATTACATTTTTATCAAAGGAAAAAATTGACCATGAAGATTTCACAATCATGAATATATATGCACCAAACTCTGGTGCACCAAACTTTATAAAAACAATTATCCAGGACCTCAAGGCACAGATTAACCCCACTACACTCATAGTAGGGGACTTCAATACCCCACTGAGCCCTTTGGACACGTCAACTGGACAAAGAATAAACAGAGAAACATCTGAACTGAATGATACAATACACCAAATAGACCACACAGACATCTACCGAATATTCCACCCTAATACCAGAGAATACACTTTATACTCAGCACCAGACAGAACATATTCCAAAATCAACCACATACTGGGACACAGAAGAAACCTCAAACACAAAAAGATTGAAATAATTTCACATACTAAAGCTCATTATCAACACCAGGATAAGCCCTACTATCTACAAGAACACATGGAGACAAAACAACACACTCCTGAATAATGAATGGGTCAAGAAAGAGATAAAGAAAGAAATAAAAGCATTCCTCAACTGAATGACAATGATAATACAACACAACAAAACCTATGGGATACTTTAAAAACAGTCCTAAGAGGGAAGTTTATAGCCCTGGTTGCCTACATTAGAAAAACAGAAAGAGCACAAGTGAGTGATCTAACACTGCAGCTAAAAATACTTGAGAGACAACAACAGATGAGCCCCAAATGAAAGAGACAGGAAGAAATAACAAAAATCAGAGCAGAAATCAATGAAATAGAAACAAAGAAAACCATACAAAAAAATCAATGAATCCAAAAGTTGGTTCTTGGAGAGAATAAACAAGATAGACAGACCTCTAGCCTAGTTAACTAAAAGAAATAAGGAACAACTCAAAATCAATAGAATCTGTGATGAAAGGGGAAATATCACAACAAAAAATTAAAAGATCCAGACAATCATACGGGGATATTTCAAAAACTTATACTCTACTAAGTTTGAAAACCTGGGAGAAATGGATGAATATCTGAAATCCTGGGAATCACCAAAGCTCAATCAAGAGGAGATCGACAGCCTAAACAGACCTATAGTATATGAAGAAATTGAAGATGTAATAAGAAACCTCCCAACTAAAAAAAGCCCAGGCCCAGATGGTTTCGAGGAAGAATTCTGTAAAACATTTCAAAAAGACTTACAACCATTATTACTCAAATTGTTCAGAAGGATACAGAGGGAATTTCCCCAAATTCCTTCTATGAAGCCAGCATCACTCTAATACCAAAACCAGGCAAAGATACAACCAAAAAGGAGAACTATAGAACCATCTCATTAATGAACACAGATGCAAAAATTCTCAACAAAATACTTGCAAACTGCATACAGACCCACATCAAGAAGATCATCCATCATGACCAAGTTGGATTCATACCAGAGATGCAGGGATGGTTCAACATATGAAAATCAATAAAGATTATCAAATATATGAATGGACTGAAAGACAAAAACCACACGATCATCTCAATTGATGTGGAAAAAACCTCTGACATAATCTAGCATCCTTTCACCCTTAAAGTCCTAGAGGGAATTGGATTGGAGGGATCATTCCTCAATGTAATCAAGGGAAACCCACAGCCAATATCATCCCAAATGGGGAAACCACAGAAGCATTCCCTTTAAAGGTAGGAACTCAGTAAGGCTGCCCCTGTCACCACTCTTCTTCAATATAGTGCTTGAAACACTTGCTAGGGCAATAAGTCAAGAAAAGGAAATTAAAGGAGTACTAATTGGAAAAGAGGAAGTCAAGCTATCCCTTTTTGCTGATGATATGATTGTTTACTTATAAAGTGGCAGGATACAAAATTAACTTAGAAAAATCGGTAACTTTTCTTTACACCAACAACAAGCAACTGAAGAAGGAATACAAGGAGATCTTCTCAGTCACAATAGCCTCAAAAACAATAAAATACCTAGGAATGAACCTAACCAAAGACACCAAAGGTCTCTACAACAAAATTTTTAAACCCTTG
This sequence comes from Rhizomys pruinosus, assembly GCA_009823505.1. Classification (NCBI taxonomy): domain Eukaryota; kingdom Metazoa; phylum Chordata; class Mammalia; order Rodentia; family Spalacidae; genus Rhizomys; species Rhizomys pruinosus. The sequence goes on along the minus strand of VZQC01007428.1, from coordinate 1,639,829 downwards.
AAGAGGAAATTGAAGCAGACATCAGAAGATGGAAATACCTCCCATGCTCATAGATTGGGAAAATTAATATAGTAAAACTGTCCATTCTACCCAAACTCTTGTACAGATTTAATGCAATCCCAATTAATATCCCCAAGAGTTTCTTCACAGGCTTGGAAAAAAGTCCTTAATTTCATTTGGAAAAACAAAAGACCCCAAATAGCTAAAGCAACCCTGAGTAAAAAGAGCAATACAGGGGGGGATCTCTATGCCAGACTTCAAAGTAATACTACAGGGCAATAGTCATAAAAACAGCTTGGTACTGGCACAAAAACAGACCTGTTGACCAATGGAACAAAACTGAAGATCCAAACTTGAGCACATACAATTTCAGTCACCTTATATTTGACAAGGGGGCTAAGATGACACAATGGAGGAAAGACAGCATCTTCAGCAAGTGGTGTTGGCAAAACTGGATCACCACCTGTAGAAGAATGAAATCAAACTCCTACCTCTCGCCCTGTACAAAAGTCAACTCCAGAGTGATCAAAGACCTCAATATGAAACCCCAAACTCTGAAGGTGATAGAAGACAAAGTTGGCAGCAGACTACAAGACATAGGTGTAGGGAAAGACTTCCTAAATCAGACAGCAACTGCACAAGAATTAAGGTCGACAATTGACAAGTGGGACCTCATTAAAGTCCAAAGCTTTTGTACATTAAAAGAAACAATCAAGGAAATGAAGAGAAAACCCACAGAGTGGGAGGAAACCTTCACCACAGATGTATCTGACAAAGAATTGATTTCCAGAATATATAAACTACTCAAAAAACAAAGAAGAAAGAAAACAAATGATCCACTCAAAAGATGGAGAAAAGAGCTGAACAGAGACTTCACAAGTGAAGAATTAGAGATGGTTGAGAACCATCTTAAAAAGTGTTCAACTTTGCCAGGTGTGGTGGTGCATGCCTTTAATCCTTGCACTTGGGAGGCAGAGGCAGGCAGATCTTTGTGAGTTCAAGGCTAGAGGATCTCTGTGTGTTCTACAGAGTGAGTTCCTGGTTTTGGTTTACAGAGTGAGTTTCCAGGCCAGCTGGGGCTACATGGAAACCCTGTCTCGAAAGAAAAAAAACAAAAAAAAAAAAGTGTTCAAACCATTGCTAATAATTAAGGAAATGCAAATTAAAACCCTTTAAGATATCATCTCACTCCAATAAGACTGGTAGGATCAAGAAAACAAATGTACCAAGTGCTTGAGAGAGTTGTGGGAAAGGGGAACACTCTTCACTGCTGGTGGGAATGTCAATCCTACGAACCACTTTGGAAAGCAGTGGTGGAAACCTTGGAAGTTGGAATGACTTGCCCACTGACTCAGACATACCACTCCGGGTATGACCCACAAGACTCATCTTACCACAGAGATACATGCGGGCGCTGTTTATTGCAAATCGTTCACGATAGCAAGGAGTGGAACCAACCAGTGACTGAAGAGTGGATAGAGAAAATGTGGTATATCTACACAATGGAGTTCTATGCAGTGGAAGAAAGATGACATCATGGACTTTGCAGGGAAAATGGCTGGAGCCTAGAAAGATATCATGCTGAGTGAAGTAACATTCCCCAGATACTACCACCAATTACCAATTGTGTTGGCAAACTGATCAACATTATGTGATTGAAAACAGCTGGCTCTTATATTGTGAATATCCCTTAAAAAAATAAACAAAAAACCCCAAAACAAAAGAATCTTAACACTAAGCAGATACATATGTCCTAAATAGGAAGTTTAAGAAAGTCTTAACAATGAAGCATCAATGATTTTATAGCTGACTTCCCCTTCCTTAGTTACTATAGTCATGAAAAAACAACCTGAAGACTCATCATCATGGACACCAGCTTGCCTGCTTAGCTGCCCACACTCTCAGAGGATTGAATGAATCCAGTCCTGGCAGCTCAGCTTCCTTACCTCCTCCTAGCCAGCACATACTCTGCAAAGTAAAGTGAAAAAATTAGAAAAATTGAGCCTTTAGAACACAATAATACTTATCTAGTTCAAGTACCAAATCCCTGCCAATCTATTTCTGGTCCTTTTTAGCAGAGGTGATATCTTTCTGTCTAGAATTCCTATGATATTTATTTATAGTACTTCTTTCAAAATATATGTTTCATGCTTCCCTGTGAATTAATTGTTTAAATGTATGTGTTAATTCCATGGTAATCATTTGGTTCTTATAATAGCAAGCTTTCTGTTAATACATGTCCAAATAATGAATAAACAATTTAACACTGAAAATTCCAGATTCACAGAAATCATTCTGTGAGTTTTATAATTGTGACTCTATGGATATGCTTTTTAGTGATGAACCATATTCTCAGCAATCTTATGGATGAGAAAATAGAGAGATGTGGAAGTTCATGTCTCAAATCATAAAGCCAGGAAATAGCAGAAGCTAAATTCTTCCCCAGGTCCTTGAACTTCTATCTTAGGATTCTTCGTATTGCATTAATAGATACCTACATGCTTGCTGATATAAAGGCTTGACTGCAAAAAGAAGCTCCACTGTGATCTGGTACTCAAGAACTACGGCATACTACAACACAATGAGGTCCTGACATTGACTAAGAGAAGATAAATTTCTACAAAAGGCAGATAAAGTCATGTGGACTATTCAATGATTAGATATTAGGATCCATGGAAATTTTAGAAGTAGTGGGGTTAATGGTCTGCTATGCTGTGACTGGGCCTCTGATAGTAGCTCCAAAGCACTTTTTGTGAGAGGACATATTACATTTGTGACATAACTTCAAAAGTTTATGGTCGTAGTTGAAAAAATTGTAACTTCCATTAGTAGTTTGATGTGGGAATCACTGATGAATTCACCTTTCTTTAAGGGACTTAATTTTTGCCTTTAAAAATGGTCTATGGTACTTTTGGAGCTTATAAATATACTGTTTGTCGGGGCTGGAGAGATGGCCTAGTGGTTTAAGAGTGCAGACTGCTCTTGCCAGAGTTTACCTGTGTTCAATCCCCAGTACCCACCTGGTGGTCTAAGAACTGTCTTTAACTCCAGTTCCAGGGAATCTGACACCACCTCTTCTGACCTCTGTGGCATTGCATGACACAGGTGCACAGAACTGCATGTGGAACAGTCATTAATACACATAAAAATAAATTAAAAAATAATATACTGTGTCAAGTAATTTTTATATGTTCTAAAATGTGTTTTTTGTTCATTAATTTTTCTTATGAGTGTGTTTGTGTGGAAGTTAGATAATAACTTATTTGAGTTCATTGTTTCCTTCTACTGTGTGAGGTCCAGGGATGGAACACATCAGGCTTGGGGGCAAGTGCTTTACCTGCTCACCATCTCACAAACCCTTAAAATACAATTTTAAAACCCAATGATTGTATTCAAATATCTTGTCATGGAACTGACCTGAAACCTTTCTTCTACCTGAAGTTAAGTACTCATAATGTAGATATGTGCTCATTGCTAAGGAGAAAATAAATCAATGATTACTTCCCCAAAGCCTAACAACACATGATGAGCTGACCAGCAAACTACCTCTTTGGTGCAGTAGAGGCACTTTTGTTTGGGGGATGGTCAACAGCTCTCTAATTGACTTGAATCTCTCAGTTGGGAATGAACCATGAAGAGCCACTATAAACCAGGCCAAATAAATGGCTGGAGAGGACATAGAGCTTAGAAACAGCCTATCAATGGTCAGATCTGTATACGAATGCAATTTCTTACCATCCACTAATCTATTGGAATGTTATATTAAAGACAAGCATATCTTATGCCACTTCATCAAAAAGCTCTCAGCTTTGCAACAGAGTGGGGCTACTGCAGAATCCCACAACTGGTCAGCAGAGAATATACATCTGAAAGATGTGCTATACATTTGAAAAATCCCCATTCCTTCGGAGACACATCTACAATTGAATATTCGCAGAGTGAGGGGCAGAGAGAAATATAGTGCATCCCTCAATTCTCACTAGTAGTAAAGCTCCCTTACACAATCGAGTGTGATGTAAAGAGAAGGCCACAACTAGTCAAGTTCAAAGAATGGGACTCATATCCTGTGTATCCCTAGATGGGGCTCCTTTATTAAACCTACCCATGGCTCAAGGTCACTGTGGAAGTTTGTAAAGCGCCAGGGCTGCTGCATGAAATAGAGAAGCGGTGGCTTGACATCACTGCAAGTTTCCATGTGAACTTGTGGCAAATTTGGCATCAGGCACAGGCCCATGCCAACTGGGACAGGTCCCTCAAGCAGAGCAAGAGAAATGGGTGGTGGACTAACCTGGACTGAGAACTACAAGAGACTGAGTACTGTTGGGCGAGGAAGCTCGTGTATTACCTAGGATTCCTAGATAATCTGACTAGATCCAGCATGTATTTGCACAGAAGGACATCTGGATTTGGGAGCTTGACTGGATAGGGCTTAGCTTGGATGTTGTAATGCATGAGTTCTGATGGGGAGATTGAAGGCGGGGGGGACTGGGTTTGATTGGGAACCATTGTAATGAGCTACAATGCTCAATAAAAATGGCTCAAGACATAAAAAAAATCCAAACAAAACGAAAAGAGAGAAAATATCCCATCACCGTGTTATGCTGGATAGCAAACCTCAAATATAATGTGTAGGTCCTGGGTCAAATTTTAGACCTATCTTCAGGCACTAAGTGGTCACTCTGTAACTCAACTTCCTGTAACTCATCTCAGTACTTGTTGAAACTCTAGCAGTTTCATTAAATGTGCTACTTGGAAGTGACAGTTCTAATTCAGTTATTTATTTATTTAATTAATTTGCTTTATTTTTATTTTATGGTATGTGTGTGTCGCCAGAATGTAAGTGCACCCGTGTCATGCAATGCCGTGGAGGATATGAAGAGGGCTCTGATTCCCTGTAACTGGAGTTACGAATGGTTTTTAGCGCCATGTGGGTGCTGAGATTTGAACCCAAGTCTTCTGCTAAAACCCGAGTGCGTTTAAAACTGTGGAACCATCTCTCTAGCCCCGCAGATCAAAGATTAAATCAGATTTACTTGAGGCAATGACAGTAACAGGCAGTTCAGAGTTTCATTCCTCCTAGGCAAGTTTCTTCCCTGTCTTGCAGCGCCTCAGGTACAGGTTCATCACAGACCTCCCGAAGGCATTTGTGTGGATGAGTGCTCTGCCTGGTCATGCTTTCTCATCCAGCTTACTCTGTACGTAGTCCTCTGACCTCCCTTGTGCATGGCATGAGGAATGCATGATTATACCTTAAGCCAGCTCCCTCTGTCTACATTTAAGTAACTCTAAAGATCCTGGTAAACCTGTCTCCAGTAACTTTGTTAGATTATGAACCCTGGTCTGATTGACCTTCACTACCTCCCTCAGTTAATGTCTCATCTCACTCTTTTGGGAGATAATTCCTCACAGGATTCTGACACTTCTGCATGTTTTGCGGGTAAGGTACCAATAGCCCTTTGTTCCGGGCTGTCACTTTAAGGCAGTTTGCAATGGAGCAGTCTTTCAAGATGGGGGTATTTCCCTGTGGGGTACAGAGCTGGCCTGTTTTCTGCCCCCTATGAAAATGTTGACTTCATTCGGCAAGTGCGGTCATCATGCACTCTTCTTTGTGTTTTCCTATGGGATAGAGGCACTACAAGGCATGTAGATATCTAGGTTTCTGCCCTTGCTTTGACTGATGCATCAAATTTTATGTCTCTCTCTGGAGACTGGCATGTTCTTCCAGTACCTGTGAAACAGAAACAATCTGATGTATTAGCTTGCAAGTAACATAAAAACTCAGTCCTTCCCTTCTCAATTCTCAGTGCAACCTTCCTGGAGAGCCCATGTGAGTCTTCTTCCTTCTGGGAAGTTTGGTTTTCCTGCATGCCATTCATAATCCCTAAGACTTGGGGTGTCTTGTTGCTGTCTTAAGCCCTCTGTCTGCCTGAAGATACTGGTGGTTCTATTCTGCTGTGAAATTTCCCTAACAGGGTCACATCTGAGCAGCAGAGCTTTAGGTTTATTCCTTAAACATAATTCTTGACTTATAAAAGGAAGCCCATTATTTATAAGCTATGTTTTTCCTTCCAACAAAGTCTTTTTTTGAGGATTGTAACCTGGCTTTGTGACTTTGGTGTTATATACATCAAAAGCTATAACTAACTCATTGGACACATTTTCTTACTTATGGATCCTAATTCTCTTTGAGGCTGGGTGTGACCCTGACTGGATATAGGAAACAAATTTTCTTACATTTCAAAATATTATTTATGATCCAGCATGATAGCATATGCCTTTAGTCCCAGCACTGTAGGGAGACAGAGTCAGGCAGATCTCTGGTGACATCAAGGCCAGCTGGTCTTCATAGAGAATTCCAGGTCAGCTGGGGACTAAAGGGATTTCTTGTCTCAAAAACAAAACAAAAGGGGGCGAGAGAGATGCTCATTGGTTAAGACCACTTTGAGAGGACCCGGGTTCAATGTGCAGCACCCACATGATGGCTAACATTACAGCTGGAGTCTGTAACTACTCCAGCTCCAAAGGATTCAATGTCCTCTTCTGACTTCATGAGTGTTACATGACATGGTGATTAACTTACTGTCAGGCAGGCAAATATACTCATACACATAAAATAATAAATAAAAACAAAAAGCAAAAACAAAATAACTCCAAAATGTCATTTATGTAGCATATATACATTAATTATAAAGACATACACAAGTTTCTTTAACAAGTCTCCATGTACAGAGAGAATAATAATGAAACAGTTCAAAAGCACACTTAAATCTCCAAGGCTGTGATGAATGATTACTTCTGTTGATAGATACATACACTAGTGAATACTCACATTATTAAAACCCTTTTATTCATTGAAAAGAAAAGATCCTGGGACTAGAATTAGTTTCTCAAGAATGAACTAATGTGTTTTTCCTAGTGCTGGTTACTTTTAGGAAGTAACACTAAAATCTGCCATGAGATTGTGCCCATCTCCTTAGCTGCAAGGCCTGTGAAGGTCAGGGATACCACGTGTGGTATTCTTGGCACTTTCCCAAGGGGTTAGCACAGGCAGGGGCTGAAGAAGAGAAGGAAGTTTCTCCATAGAATGGGCATACTCAAAGGAACCTGTGGAAGCTTCTACCTGGAATCTGTGTATAACTACATCCTCCTATGCCTTCATCAATTTATCCTGTCCACTAGATGGATGTGTACATAATTTAAAAATTTACCTTTAGGTTGGAAAATGATCATAAGTAATGAAACCGATAGATCAGAAACACGCCATTTTTAAAGAAACCAAGAGTTTTAAAGCAAAGTCTACCTCAATGTATCATATTATCATAATAGACCTCAAAAAGTATATAATAATTATCTTAAAATTAATTTTGTTTAATTTAAATGATTTTGGTAGTGTAAAATCAAGCGAATGACTATGTGAAATGAGAGACAGTTGAGCTTAGCTCATCTTTTGCCTGTAGTTCTTACACTCTGTTTTCATGGAACTATAAAAGGTAGACATTACAGAAATTAGTTTTACACATATTTATCTCATTTAGTTATTCAGTGCCCATGTTTTGAATTTTGTTCAATTCTGAGCGTAAAACAAAGAGCCTTTCATATTTTTCTGCTATCTCAGTACTATTCAATTTTTATCTTGCTATCTCGGTACTATTAAATTTATTTCATAATAACCTATTGATCTGAAACACAGGTTCCCAGTATGTACTATTCGCCTGTAGTGTACCTTCCAATCCAAGGATAGGAATACTGATTCATCTATCATGCAAGCGTGTGTCAGGGAAATTTGCTTTCTTCTTAACTGTTCACTGCATTTTCAGTGTCTCTCTTACTTTCCATTTCCTGCTCTCTATCCAGATGTGTGCTGATGCTTTCTGGTGTTCTAGGCTTGTCTATTTTCTGCTTAGTCACTGCGCAAAAGAAGAATTGTGCAGCTTAATTGAGCAACATTAATGTTATATTCCTCACGATCTGAACGGCAACATGCTCTTATATTATGGATCCCTAGACAGGTCCTAGAATAACCTACCATTATTTCAGACATACGATTTTTTGGTAATGATGGTGGACATGCATACATATTATAGTGTAACATGAAGTTAAAATGGAGAAAGTTGAATCAAGAAATATGATATGGAAATATACACAGTTTTTTTCAGAAGATACAATTCAGTATAGGTGTGATGTATCAGGCTGGTAGAACTTAGCCTTTCTGGTGCTTAATGACCATAAATAACATACCAATTTGGCCAGGGACCTAAGGGATAACTTCTTTTCTTGCCTCGAGGTCACTAAGTCTCAGGGGACTATGCATGGGGGCATCTCTTGAAAATGTCCTGCAAATCTGAGTCACCAGTCCTCTAGGCAGGGAGGTCTTGGAGATCCACTAATGGGACTCCAGCCAGTGTCCACCTAATCACGAGAGGAAAGTTTCTCATGCTTCAAAAAGAGGAAGCCTGGTCTAGCAAGACTTGTTTGTCCTTAGTGGATGGAACTGGTGGTTGAAAAACAAAGGAGCTAGGGGCTCCCCCACCAAAAAACAACACAACAACAACAACAACAACAACAAAACCTGAGTGACTTTTGAGGACCAATCCTCAACTGACCTTGAGAAAAAACAGAAACCTTGGTTAATCTGGGGCTACTGTGTGGCCTTAAGCATCCAAAAGGAAAGTATAACCAGAAATAATGTAAGGCCTGAAAATTGTACTTTAGATATAAACTTGAGAATCCTCAAACCTTCAATGCCAGATGGGGACTACTGGATATCCGCTTGTGGACTGAGTGGCTACTGGGATTTCAGCCTCTTCAGAGTGTAGACTGCCATTGTGTGGACACCCAGGCTGTTCGGAGGGCCAGTGCAGGAAGATCGGGACAGGACCCACGCTTGCTGACCCTCTTTGGGTGACCATGGCGGGGGAGGGACCCCAGTGTGGAGCACAGGGGCAGATTGATGGGTTTGGGCTTGCCAAGGAGGAACCTTCAAGGACTTCCTTGGGGAAAGCATGACATCTTTGGTAAAAAAAAAAGATTATATTTAACAGTTAAATAATATCTTGTAAAATAATATTTCTTTTTATTGATAGGTGCTACAACCATTCAAAATTTATCCTTATGTAATCCTATGGTGTGTTCTATCATATAGGGAATATAATATTCAATCTAAAAAAAGAGAGAATGTAAAGATACTTTCTAAACACAAAAACACTCACGAAATAAAAAAAATAAAAAAAAAAAAAAATCTCTAATGTGCTTTGGAATTAACCTATGTTTATTTTCAGATTGTTGAATTTTGATTTATGTTGTGGAGTGTATGCATGCATATTTTTTGGAATAATATAAATCAAATGGGGAACAAAAAAAGAGAGAGCGAGCAGAGAGAGAAAAACCTTTCAAAGAACTGACCAAAACAGTAAACCTGTGACACCAAAAAAGGTTATATAAAGAGACTGAAGAAAAATATGCAAGACAGGACTTGTGTGTGCCAGAATCCATGAGCTCTGATGGGGGTGGGAGGGCATGAAAGATGGGCATGGATGGGGGAATGGGTCAAATTTGATTAAGAAATGTTTGATGAAATGTACTCAATAAAAACTAAAAAAAAAAAAAAATAAAATAGAAGTCATTCCTAAAAAAAATAATATGTGAATCTCTAGACTGTTGTGTCTGGAATTAGCGTATAGTTTATTTTAGAGTTTGTAAATTGGGTATCTGTGTGGAATGTTCTATGATACATATTTTGACTAATATAAAATTAAAGGGAGCAAGAACAACAAAAAGACTTGCTCAAAGACACTTCCCTAAACAGTAAACTTCTGCGTTGAAAATAACAAAGACTGAGAAAAGGATGCAAGACAGGACTTAACATGTATGGTGAATGCATGAGTTCTGGTGGGCTGCGGGGGGACATGATGGGGGACCTCGATCATGGACCTTAAATTTGATTAGAAATGTATGAAATGCACAAAACTGCAATAAAATTGTATTAAAAAATCTGAAAAAAAAGAATTGTGCAGCTTAGCATAAGGTAATTTCATCAAACCCATGGAGGCTGGAAGTTCAAGACAAAACGCTGACTGGTGAGTTTCTGGCGAGGCTCCTCCCCCTAGCTCCCGAAGGACCGCCTTCTTGTTCTGGCTCCATGTGGTCTTTCCTCTGCATGCAGAAACAGAGCAAGAGCAAGCTCTGACATCTCGATCTTCCTGTTTCTTTCTTTTTTTTTTTTTAATTATGCTTTGTGTATTGCTTCCCTTCACCCCCCCCCCCATACCCATCCCAGATCATTCCTTTTCTAAAGATAACACTCCAAATGGATTAGGGTCTCACCCTTATGACCTCATTTAAGTTTAATCACCTACCTAAAGGTCCTAACTGGAAGCACAGTCTCATTGGAAATTAGGGCTTCTGCATGTGGATTCTGTAGTGATACAACTCAGACCTTAATACCCATCATCATCCTGCCTTATGCTTTCTCTTTAGTTCACCTCAGAATATTAGATCTTCAATCACATTTCATTCATTAACTAATTCTCAAAATTAATAACAATTTCTCTTACAGTTAAAAATTTTTTTTTTTTACTTCCCGGGTTCATCTATTTGCTCATCAGATATACTAGGTTTCGATGACTACTAATGGGCCAAGATGCTAACTGTCTTTTTTTTTTATTTTTGAGACAGGGTCTTCTTTTAGTCCCCGCTGGCTGAAGCTTGCTATGTAGATCATGCTGTCTGGAGCTTCACAGAGATCTGCCTGCCTCTGCCTCCCGAGTGCTGGGATAAGCCAGGTGTGGTGGCGTCTTCCCTTCTTTGCCTATCTATGTGGTTTAGGCCAGCTGGTCTACATAGTGAGACTCCCAGGCCAGCTGGGACTAATGGNACACGTATGTGTGTGTATGTGGTGTGTGTGTATATGTGTGTATGTGTATTTATTAGATTAGCCACATTAGAGAGTCTGAGAATCTGATATTAGCTCAGTCCATGAAACTGGATGACTCAGCTATTCCAATCTGGTACTGAAGGCCCAAAGAATTCCTGGAAATCTGCTAATCTCAGTATATATTGGACTCCCAAGAAGTTGGTTCAACTATCAATGAAGGAAAATCACAGCAGCAAGGTGAACTCCCCAGGGAGAAAAGAATTATGTAAAAAGAAAATTCTCCCCTCTGCCATGGCTTTCAATATGGGCTGCCATCAGAAAGTAACATCAACATTTGTGGTGGGTCTACCAACTTCAAGTAATCCAATCAAGAATGTGTGTCTTGAGCCTCCTGTGGTGAGGGGGGCAGGTGCATGCCTTTAATCCCAGCACTCCTGAGACAGAGGCAGGCAGGTCTCTGAGAGATCTAAGCCGGCTTGTTTTATGTAGTGAGTCCCAGGGACCTGGGGTTGCAGGGAGACAAAGAAAAGGGAAAAAATGAAGAAAGAAAAATAATCTAAAAAGAATGGTAAAGAAATTCTGAAGGTGATAGAAGAAAAAATTTGGCAGCAGCCTATAAGACTCAAGTGTAGAAAAAGACTTTCTAAATCAGACAGCAGCTGCACAGGAAATAACGACAATTGACAAGTGGGATCTCATTATTCTACAGTGAAAGAAACAATCAGGGAAGTGAAGAGAAATCCCACAGAGTGGGAAGAAACTTTCACCACTGATTCATCTGACAGAACATTAACTTCCAGAGTACATAAACTATTCAGAAAACAAAGAGGAAAACAAATGACTCACTCAAAAAATGCAGTAAAGAGCTAAACAGACACTTCACAAGTGAGGAACTAGAGATGGCAGAGAAACATATTTAAAAATGTTCAAGATTGCTAATAATTAAGGAAATGCAAATTAAAACCACTTTAAGATATCATCTCACTCCAATAAGACTGGCTAGGATCAAGAAAACAAATGATACCAAGTGCTTGAGAGGTTGTTGGGAAAGGGGAACACTCATTCACTGCTGGTGGGGATGTCATCTCATACGACCACTTTGGAAAGCAGTGTGGAGAACCCTTGGAAGAGTTGGAATGAACTTGCCACCTGACTCAGACATACCACTCCAGGGTATGTACCCACAAGACTCATCTTACCACAGAGATACATGCGCAGCCATGTTTATTGCAAATCTCTTCACAATAGCAAGGAGCTGGAACCAACACAAGTGACTGACGAGTGGATAGAGAAAATGTGGTATATCTACACAATGGAGTTCTATGCAGTGGCAAAGAAAGATGACATCATGAGCCTTTGCAGGAAAATGGCTGGAGCTAGAAGATATCATGCTGAGTGAAGTAACACAGTCCCAGATACTATCACCAATTACCTAATTGTGTGGCAAACTGAGTAACATTAATGTGATTTGAAAACAGCTGTGCTCTTATATTGTGAATCCCTTAAAAAAATAAACAAAAAAACCCCAAAACAAAAAGAATCTTAACACTAAGAGATACATATGATCCTAAATAGGAAGTTTAAGAAAGTCTTAACAATGAAGCATCAATGATTTTATAGCTGACTTCCCCTTCCTTAGTTACTATAGTCATGAAAAAACAACCTGAAGACTCATCATCATGGACACCAGCTTGCCTGCTTAGCTGCCCACACTCTCAGAGGATTGAATGAATCCAGTCCTGGCAGCTCAGCTTCCTTACCTCCTCCTAGCCAGCACATACTCTGCAAAGTAAAGTGAAAAAATTAGAAAAATTGAGCCTTTAGAACACAATAATACTTATCTAGTTCAAGTACCAAATCCCTGCCAATCTATTTCTGGTCCTTTTTAGCAGAGGTGATATCTTTCTGTCTAGAATTCCTATGATATTTATTTATAGTACTTCTTTCAAAATATATGTTTCATGCTTCCCTGTGAATTAATTGTTTAATGTATGTGTTAATTCCCATGGTAATCATTTGGTTCTTTATATTATAGCAAGCTTTCTGTTAATACATGTCAAATAATGAATAAACAAATTTAACACTGAAAATTCCAGATTCACAGAAATCATTCTGTGAGTTTTAATAATTGTGACTCATATGGAATATGCTTTTAGTGATGAACCATATTCTCAAGCTTATGGATGAGAAAATAGAGAGATGTGGAAATGTTCATGTCTCAAATCATAAAGCCAGGAAATAGCAGAGCTAAATTCTTCCCCAGGTCCTTGAACTTCTATCTTAGGATTCTTCGTATTGCATTAATAGATACCTACATGCATGTGCTGATATAAAGGCTTGACTGCAAAAAGAAGCTCCACTGTGATCTGGTACTCAAGAACTACAGGCATACTACACCATATGAGGTCCTGACATTGACTAAGAGAATGATAAATCTTACAGAAAGGACAGATAAAAGTCATGTGACTATTCAATGATTAGATATTAGGATCCATGGAAATTTTAGAAGTAGTGGGGTTAATGGTCTGCTATGCTGTGACTGGGCCTCTGATAGTAGCTCCAAAGCACTTTTTGTGAGAGGACATATTACATTCTGTGACATTAACTTCAAAAGTTTATGGTCGTAGTTGAAAAAATTTGTAACTTCCATTAGTAGTTGATGTGTGGAATCACTGATGAATTCACCTTTCTTTAAGGGACTTAATTTTTGCCTTTAAAAATGGTCTATGGTACTTTTGGAGCTTATAAATATACTGTGTCGGGGCTGGAGAGATGGCCTAGTGGTTAAGAGTGCAGACTGCTCTTGCAGAGTACCTGTGTTCAATCCCCAGTACCCACCTGGTGGCTAAGAACTGTCTTTAACTCCAGTTCCAGGGGAATCTGACACCCTCTTCTGACCTCTGTGGCATTGCATGACACAGGTGCACAGAACTGCATGTGGACAGTACATTAATACACATAAAAAATAAAATTAAAAAAATAAATATACTGTGTCAAGTAATTTTTATATGTTCTAAAATGTGATTTTTTTGTTCATTAATTTTCTTATGAGTGTGTTTGTGTGGAAGTTAGATAATAACTTATTTGAGTTCATTGTTTCCTTCTACTGTGTGAGGTCCAGGGATGGAACACATCAGGCTTGGGGGCAAGTGCCTTTACCTGCTCACCATCTCACAAACCCTTAAAATACAATTTTAAAACCCAATGATTGTATTCAAATATCTTGTCATGGAACTGACCTGAAACCTTTCTTCTACCTGAAGTTAAGTACTCATAATGCTAGATAATGTGCTCATTGCTAAGGGAGAAAATAAATCAATGATTACTTCCCCAAAGCCTAACAACCATGATGAGCTGACCAGCAAACTACCTCTATTGGTGCAGTAGAGGCACTTTTGTTTGGGGGATGGTCAACAGCTCTCTAATTGGACTTGGAAACCTCTCAGTGGGATTGAACCCATGAGAGCCACTATAAACCCAGCCAAATAAATGGCTGGAGAGGACATAGAGCTTAGAAACAGCCTATCAGGATCAGATCTGTAGACGAATGCAATTTCTTACCATCCACTAACTATTGGAATGTTATATTAAAGACAAGCATATCTTATGCCACTCATCAAAAAAGCTACTCTTTGCAACAGATGGAGGCTACTGCAGAATCCCACAACTGGTCAGACACAGAGCATATACATCTGAAAGATGTGCATATACATCTGAAAAATCCCCATTCCTCGGAGACACATCTACAATTGAATATTCGCAGAGTGAGGGGCAGAGAGAAAATAAGTGCATCCCTCAATTCTCACTAGTAGTAAAGCTCCCTTACACAATCGAGTGTGATGTAAAGAGAAGGCCACAACTAGTCAAGCTTCAAAGAATGGGAGCTCCATCCTGTGTATCCCTAGATGGGGCTCCTTTATTAAACCTACCCATGGCTCAAGGGTCACTGTGGAAGTTTGTAAAGCGCCAGGGCTGCTGCATGAACATAGAGAAGCGGTGGCTTACAATCAACTGCAAGTTCTCACATGTGAACTTGTGGCAATATTGGCATCAGGCACAGGGCCCATGCCAACTGGGACAAGGTCTCAAAGCAGAGCAAGAGAAATGGGTGGGGGACTAACCCTGGACTGAGAACTACAAGAGACTGAGTACTGTTGGGCGAGGAAGCTCGTGTATTACCTAGGATTCCTAGATAAGCTGACTAGATTCCAGCGGATCTATTTGCACAGAAGGACATCTGGATTTGGGAGCTTGACTGGATAGGGCTTAGCTTGGATGTTGTAATGCATGAGTTCTGATGGGGAGATTGAGGCATGGGGGGGACTGGGTTTGATTGGGAACCATTGTATGAGATCTACAAATGCTCAATAAAAATGGCTCAAGACATAAAAAAAATCCAAACAAAACGAAAAGAGAGAAAATATCCCATCACCGTGTTATGCTGGATAGCAAACCTCAAATATAATGTGTAGGTCCTGGGTCAAATTTTAGACCTATCTTCAGGCACTAAGTGGTCACTCTGTAACTCAACTTCCTGTAACTCATCTCAGTACTTGTTGAAACTCTAGCAGTTTCATTAAATGTGCTACTTGGAAGTGACAGTTCTAATTCAGTTATTTATTTATTTAATTAATTTGCTTTATTTTTATTTTATGGGTATGTGTGTGTCGCCAGAATGTAAGTGCACCCGTGTCATGCAATGCCGTGGAGGATAGAAGAGGGCCTCTGATCCCCTGTAACTGGAGTTACAGATGGTTTTTAGCCTCCATGTGGGTGCTGAGATTTGAACCCAAGTCTTCTGCTAAAACAGCGAGTGCTTTTAACTGTGGAACCATCTCTCTAGCCCCGCAGATCAAAGATTAAATCAGATTTACTTGAGGCAATGACAGTAACAGGCAGTTCAGAGTTTCATTCCTCCTAGGCAAGTTTCTTCCCTGTCTTGCAGCGCCTCAGGTACAGGTTCATCACAGACCTCCCGAAGGCATTTGTGTGGATGAGTGCTCTGCCTGGTCATGCTTTCTCATCCAGCTTACTCTGTACGTAGTCCTCTGACCTCCCTTGTGTCATGGCATGAGGAATGCAGTGATTATACCTTAAGCCAGCTCCCTCTGTCTACATTAAGTAACTCTAAAGATCCTGGTAAACCTGTCTCCAGTAACTTTGTTAGATTATGAACCCTGGTCTGATTGACCTTCACTACCTCCCTCAGTTAATGTCTCATCTCACTCTTTTGGGAGATAATTCCTCACAGGATTCTGACACTTCTGCATGTTTTGCGGGTAAGGTACCAATAGCCCTTTGTTCCGGGCTGTCACTTTAAGGCAGTTTGCAATGGAGCAGTCTTTCAAGATGGGGGTATTTCCCTGTGGGGTACAGAGCTGGCCTGTTTTCTGCCCCCTATGAAAATGTTGACTTCATTCGGCAAGTGCGGTCATCATGCACTCTTCTTTGTGTTTTCCTATGGGATAGAGGCACTACAAGGCATGTAGATATCTAGGTTTCTGCCCTTGCTTTGACTGATGCATCAAATTTTATGTCTCTCTCTGGAGACTGGCATGTTCTTCCAGTACCTGTGAAACAGAAACAATCTGATGTATTAGCTTGCAAGTAACATAAAAACTCAGTCCTTCCCTTCTCAATTCTCAGTGCAACCTTCCTGGAGAGCCCATGTGAGTCTTCTTCCTTCTGGGAAGTTTGGTTTTCCTGCATGCCATTCATAATCCCTAAGACTTGGGGTGTCTTGTTGCTGTCTTAAGCCCTCTGTCTGCCTGAAGATACTGGTGGTTCTATTCTGCTGTGAAATTTCCCTAACAGGGTCACATCTGAGCAGCAGAGCTTTAGGTTTATTCCTTAAACATAATTCTTGACTTATAAAAGGAAGCCCATTATTTATAAGCTATGTTTTTCCTTCCAACAAAGTCTTTTTTTGAGGATTGTAACCTGGCTTTGTGACTTTGGTGTTATATACATCAAAAGCTATAACTAACTCATTGGACACATTTTCTTACTTATGGATCCTAATTCTCTTTGAGGCTGGGTGTGACCCTGACTGGATATAGGAAACAAATTTTCTTACATTTCAAAATATTATTTATGATCCAGCATGATAGCATATGCCTTTAGTCCCAGCACTTGGGAGACAGAGTCAGGCAGATCTCTGTGACATCAAGGCCAGCCTGGTCTTCATAGAGAATTCCAGGTCAGCTGGGACTAAAGGGATTTCTTGTCTCAAAACAAAACAAAAGGGGGCTAGAGAGATGCTTCATTGGTTAAGAACACTTGTTGAGAGGACCCGGGTTCAATGTGCAGCACCCACATGATGGCTAACATTACAGCTGGAGTCTGTAACTCCAGCTCCAAAGGATTCAATGTCCTCTTCTGACCTTCATGAGTGTTGCATGACATGGGTGAACTTACATACATGCAGGCAATATACTCATACACATAAAAATAATAAATAAAAACAAAAAGCAAAACAAAATAACTCCAAAATGTCATTTATGTAGCATATATACATAATTATAAAGACATACACAAGTTTCTTTAACAAGTCTCCATGTACAGAGAGAATAATAATGAAACAGTTCAAAAGCACACTTAAATCTCCAAGGCTGTGATGAATGATTACTTCTGTTGATAGATACATACACTAGTGAATACTCAACATTATTAAAACCCTTTTATTCATTGAAAAGAAAATGATCCTGGGACTAGAATTAGTTCTCAAGAATGAACTAATGTGTTTTTCCTAGTGCTGGTTACTTTTAGGAAGTAACACTAAAATCTGCCATGAGATTGTGCCCATCTCCTTAGCTGCAAGGCCTGTGAAGGTCAGGGATACCACGTGTGGTATTCTTGGCACTTTCCCAAGGGGTTAGCACAGGCAGGGGCTGAAGAAGAGAAGGAAGTTTCTCCATAGAATGGGCATACTCAAAGGAACCTGTGGAAGCTTCTACCTGGAATCTGTGTATAACTACATCCTCCTATGCCTTCATCAATTTATCCTGTCCACTAGATGGATGTGTACATAATTTAAAAATTTACCTTTAGGTTGGAAAATGATCATAAGTAATGAAACCGATAGATCAGAAACACGCCATTTTTAAAGAAACCAAGAGTTTTAAAGCAAAGTCTACCTCAATGTATCATATTATCATAATAATGACCTCAAATAAGTATCTAATAATTATCTTAAAATAATTTTGTTAATGTGAAATGATTTTGGTAGTGTAAAATCAAGCGAATGACTATGTGAAATGAGAGACAGTTGAGCTTAGCTCATCTTTTGCCTGTAGTTCTTACACTCTGTTTTCATGGAACTATAAAAGGTAGACATTACAGAAATTAGTTTTACACATATTTTATCTCATTTAGTTATTCAGTGCCCATGTTTTTAGAATTTTGTTCAAATTCTTGAGCTAAAAGCAAAGAGCCTTTCATATTTTTCTTGCTATCTCAGTACTATATCATATTTTTCTTGCTATCTCGGTACTATTAAATTTATTTCATAATAACCTATTGATCTGAAACACAGGTTCCCAGTATGTACTATTCGCCTGTAGTGTACCTTCCAATCCAAGGATAGGAATACTGATTCATCTATCATGCAAGCGTGTGTCAGGGAAATTTGCTTTCTTCTTAACTGTTCACTGCATTTTCAGTGTCTCTCTTACTTTCCATTTCCTGCTCTCTATCCAGATGTGTGCTGATGCTTTCTGGTGTTCTAGGCTTGTCTATTTTCTGCTTAGTCACTGCTGCAAAATAAGAATTGTGCAGCTTAATTGAGCAACATTAATGTTATATTCCTCACGATCTGAACGCAACCATGCTCTTATATTATGAATCCCTAGACAGGTCCTAGAACTAACCTACCATTTATTTTCAGACTACGTATTTTTGGTATATGATGGTGGACATGCATACATATTATAGTGTAACATGAAGTTAAAATGGAGAAAGTTGAATCAAGAAATATGATATGGAAATAATACACAGTTTGTTTTCCAGAAGATACAATTTCAGTATAGGTGTGATGTATCAGGCTGGTATAACTTAGCCTTTCTGGGTGCTTAATGACCATAATACCCATACCAATTTGGCCAAGGGACCTAAGGGATAACTTTGTTCTTTGCCCTCAGAGGTCAACTAAGTCTCAGGGGACTATGCATGGGGGCATCTCCTGAAATGTCCTGCAAATCTGAGTCACCAGTCTTCCTAGGCAGGGAGGTCTTGGAGATCCACTAATGGGACTCCAGCCAGTGTCCACCCTATACAGAGGAAAGTCTGCTCATGCTTCAAAAAGAGAAGCCTGGTCTAGCAAGACCTAATTGTGTCCTCAAGTGGATGGAACTGGTGGTTGAAAAACCAAAAGGAGCTAGGGGCTCCCCCACCAAAAAACAACAACAACAACAACAACAACAACAAAACCTGAGTGACTTTTGAGGACCAAATCCTCAACTGACCTTGAGAAAACAGAAACCTTGGTTAATCTGGGCTGACTGTGTGGCCTTAAGCATCCAAAAGGAAAGTATAACCAGAAATAATAAGGTCTGAGAAATTGTACTTTAGATATAAACTTGAGAATCCTTCAAACCTTCAATGCCAGATGGGGACTACTAAGATATCCAGCTTGTAGACTGAGTGGCTACTGGGATTTCAGCCTCTTCAGAGTGTAGACTGCCATTGTTGGACTACCCAGGCTGTGTCATGGAGGCCAGTGCAGGAAGATCAGGACAGGACACACGCTTGCTGGACCTCATTTGGGTGACCATGCGGGGGGAGGGACCCCAGTGTGGAGCACAGGGGCAGGATTGATGGTTGTTTGGGCTTGCCAAGGAGGAACCTTCAAGCACTTCCTTGGGGAAAGCATGACATCTTTTGGTAAAAAAAAAAGATTATATTTAACAGTTAAAATACTTTGTAAAATAATATTTTCTCTTTTTATTGATAGGTGCTACAACCATTCATAATTTATCCTTATGTAATCCTATGGTGTGTGCTATCATATAGGAATATTAATATTCATATTCTAAAAAAAAGAGAGAATGTAAAGTTATACTTCTTTTTACCTGCATGCAACTTTACTGTTAAAATGTGAATCTCTAAATGTGCTTTGGAATTAACCTATAGTTTATTTTCAGATTTTGTAATTTTGATTTATGTGTGGAGTGTATGCATGCATATTTTGGAATAATATAAAATCAAATGGGAACAAAAAAAGAGAGAGAGAGAGAGAGAGAAAAACCTATTCAAAGAACTGACCAAAACAGTAAACCTGTGCACCAAAAAGGTTATAAAAGACTGAGAAAAAGATGCAAGACAGGACTTGTGTGTGCCAGAATCCATGAGCTCTGATGGGGGGTGGGGGGGCATGAAAGATGGGCATGGATGGGGGAATGAGTCTAAATTTGATTAAGAAATGTTGTATGAAATGTGCTCAATAAAAACTAAAAAAAAAAAAAATAAAATAAAGTCATTCCTAAAAAAATATGTGAATCTCTAAATGTGTTCTGGAATTAGCGTATAGTTTATTTTAGAGTTTGTAAATTGGGTATCTGTGTGGAATGTATATATGTATATTTTGACTAATATAAAATTAAAGGGAGCAAGAACAACAAAAAGACTTGCTCAAAGAACTTACCTAAACAGTAAACTTCTGCGTTGAAAAAGTTAAAAAAGAATGAGAAAAAGATGCAAGACAGGACTTAACATGTATGGTGAATGCATGAGTTCTAGGGGTGGGGGACATGGATGGGGGAATGGACATAAATTTGATTAAGAAATGTATGAAATGCACAAAAGCTCAATAAAAATTTTTAAAAATCTGAAAAAAAAGAATTGTGCAGCTTAAGCATAAGGTAATTTCTATCAAACCCATGGAGGCTGGAAGTTCAAGACAAAACGCTGACTGGTGAGTTTCTGGCGAGGCTCCTCCCCCTAGCTCCCGAAGGACCGCCTTCTTGTTCTGGCTCCATGTGGTCTTTCCTCTGCATGCAGAAACAGAGCAAGAGCAAGCTCTGACATCTCGATCTTCCTTTTCTTTCTTTTTTTTTTTTTAATTGATGCTTTGTGTATGCTTCCCTTCACCCCGCCCCACCCCTACCCATCCCAGATCATTCCTTTTCTAAAGATAACACTCCAAATGGATTAGGGTCTCACCCTTATGACCTCATTTAAGTTTAATCACCTACCTAAAGGTCCTAACTGGAAGCACAGTCTCATTGGAAATTAGGGCTTCTGCATGTGGATTCTGTAGTGATACAACTCAGACCTTAATACCCATCATCATCCTGCCTTATGCTTTCTCTTTAGTTCACCTCAGAATATTAGATCCAATCAAATTTCATTCCATAAAATTCTCAAATTAATAAAATTTCTCTTAAAGTTAAAAATTTTTTTTTTTTTACTCCCAGGGTTCATCTATTTGCTCATCAGATATACTAGGTTTCGATGACTACTAATGGGCCAAGATGCTAACTGTCTTTTTTTTTTTATATTTTGAGACAGGGTCTTCTTTTAGTCCCAGCTGGCTGAAGCTTGCTATGTAGATCAGGCTGGCCTTGAGCTCACAGAGATCTGCCTGCCTCTGCCTCCCGAGTGCTGGGATTAAGCCAGGTGTGGTGGCGCTTGCCTATCTCTGTGAGTTTAAGGCCAGCCTGGTCTACATAGTGAGCTCCAGGCCAGCTGGGACTAAAGGGATACCCTGTCTCAAAAAATACAGAGAGAGAGGGAGAGAGAGAGAGAGAGAGAGAGAGAATGACATGTAGATCCACACATTTATACAGAAAGATGAAGCTTTCCACCAGTGGAGACTGGACACAGAAACTGAAATCCAGTAACCTCTGGGGGAGAATCTGGGTTATAAGGTTTTAGTGGTTCCCTCTCCTCTAATTTTGGATATGTCAACTTAAAGGAGAGAGTCTGAAAGTTCACATCTCCAATCTGAGATATCCAGGACTACATGACTCTAAGCAGGTCAGTTGAATGGGCCCTGTTGGAGCAAAAAAAGTAAGACCTTCCTGCCAGACCAAGAAGCAGCTGAAGTGTGCCGTCTTTATTACTTCTCAGTGACCCTGTTGTCTTATTAGGGAATTAGTCCCTTACAACATCAAGAAACAAGAGTCGGGCAGGATAATAGCAAGATAGCTGAAAAAAAAGTGAAACATCCAAAAGTTTATGGCAGCAAACTTATTTGGACCTAATGAGTTTGAAGAAAAGGCGCTTGAAGAGTTGCTGCCATCCAAACAAGATCATCATCACTAACATGTTCAGTAAATATAGAGGATGTTGAAAAGGTTTCAGCACCTGGCATCAAAGGATGCTTTAAGCATCATGCTTTTAGCTACTTATTTTAAATGATAATGTCCCAGCATCTTTGAACAATAAACCTACTAATTCTCTGTGATTAGGCTTTATGAGAAAATACTAATTGGCTTTTCACTCTGCCTCTGCACTTCTCCAGAATTTAGCTCTGTCTAAAGAAGAGCTGTATGGGAAGCTTATAATATTAAACCCCAAGAGATCTGAAAAGGGCTATTTTTTGTCACGGAATTTGGGAATGTATTCACTCTTGGGGAATATTTCTTTTTTATGCAATCTATAAAAATTTGCCTGATGAATAACAAAACCTGTTCCTCTAGACAGAACTAACCTCTCTTATAAAGCCAAACTAGTAACATTTTATTAGGAGGAAAAACATCACGGCTCTTATTCAGATCTACTGGTACACCCTGTTCTTCCATTTATTATAAGCACATAGATTCTTGTTGGCCTTAATCATCTTCTGAGACCCTGGTAGCTACTGTGGTGATGGGTCTCAGGAGCCAGATGGAGACATCTAATTCCTGAATAAATGGAAAGTTTCAATGCAAGAGATGAGATCTCCAGTGTTCAGATAGGGCTTGATCACTTGCCTAAAATCACTTGGATGACTTTAAGCAAATAATGTTTGTGGAGAGGCTCTGACAGCTGGGTTGCAATGGGGCTGAATAGAAAGCAAGAGAAGTCTATTTGTCATCTGAGAGCACATTCACAGGATTCTGTTCTATTTAGCATCAAAAGGGAACTGTTCTAGTACAAAAAGTTTACTTAAATCAGAAGAATATATTTGGGTTAAGTACAGATCTTTAACATCAAAGGAAAAGCTGACTTCTTTTATGAAAATCCTTTGTTGAATTTTTGAGGTGATAGTATCTATACCGATACTTTTGTACCAAACTTGATAATTCTGTATGTTGTAGGAAGATGATTTTTGTCGGAAGGAAATGCATGTTGTTAGGTGCCCTTGGAAACTCCAGACTCTTTCAGACTCCTCCAATTCTTGTGAAAGCATCTAACAGTATGGAAATGCAAAGGAAAGCTTCTTGGTTTTATGTATCATTTACCCGGATGAACCCACCAAAGGCAGGAGCTGCCTCTTATTGGGTGTGCCTACTTGATTTGTTTCTTTGTTCAATTTTTTTCTTGGTTTAACACTTCCATTTGCTGTTATCTGTAAGGCATTATTGTAGAAATCTATGCCATTCATTTCTGTGAGGAATTGTCTCTGGAAAATTTTAAGGAAAAAAACCCCAACAAAATACCTTGGCTTTAAGCCTCAAGATAAGGTTTTGGGGACAGGTTTGCATATTCTAATCTGTTCTGCACACTATTTTTCTTTGTTGCTATTTTTTTCAGTGGAGGACAAAAGGCAGACACGTGCAGAGCTTATTAATTTGTTGCATTTTAGTTAGGATCTTTCCTGGAGCCATTAATTTTATGTTTCATGAACATGAGAGCTACTTCATGCTGTATGCTACAATTGCCTCCGTCAAAATATGAATTTCTATTGTAATAGGCAGATATATTAAACTATGATATTTGTTATATACTTTGTGCCATCTTTTTTTCTAGAAGAAAGTGAACTTGTTCTTTTGTATTTAAATGTGAAACTGTGATCCTTGAACATGTAGGGTTAGTTGCTAGGACACCCTGGACTACAAACAGCAGAATGTCTGATGGGAACACATTCAGATACTGTGGCTTGGTTATCCTCTCATGAAACAAGAAATCCAGAAGTTAGTGCTCAGGTTTGTGTTTAGCTCTGGATATTATGACACAGGAACCAATTCACTTCAGTCTCTGAGCTCTGCCATCCTTCCCCCCATGTCCATGCCTGCATTCATAGTCTCAAGATGATTTCAACAGATTGCAGGAGCACATCCTCTTAAAACCATGTTCAAAGTCAGAAAATAGGGCAGAGTCAAAGTGGTGGAGTGACAAGTAAAGATCCCTTACACCTGAGTTTGTCTTTGTCTCTATCTTTCTCTGGTAAAAAAAAATTGGCAAAAGAACTCTATCACTTCATATTTACTGGCCATAGGTCATGTCTTGATCTTTCTAGTGGAGGAAAAGCCAGGGAAAGTAGTGTCAGGCATTTTGGCCTGTCTCTAGAGCCTAGCCCTTCTTGTATGTAAGAAAGGCTTCGGGGCACAGCTGTAGGAGAGAGAGAGTCACTGTGCCCTGCCTCTAGCCTGGGTGGGTGTTACTCTTTTTCTTTCTTTTTTTAATGGAATTTTTGTGTATTTCATGCAGAACACCTTAATCTTAACCCACTTTATTCTCCCTTCCCCACCCGTACCCTTCCAAATCCTCCCTAACCCCACTCCCCTCCCCCCCCGGAAGTCATATACTCTGTCGATTGTGTCAAGGGCCCTTGTGTCAAGTTAGCATCCCTAGACATTCCTCAGTTCAAGTTCATCCATTAAGGTCTAGACAGCCCAGCTAGAGTCCCTTGCATTAAGAAGACCAGTTCTTCCTTTCCCAGCAGTTATCAGCTATCCACAGTTATTCCTCTAGGATTGGGACCTGCCGCCCATTTCCCTAGTTGCACGCTAGGTTTTTGTCTGCAAAAGTTTGCCTGGGTCTTGTGCATGTTGCCGCCATTGCTGTAGGTTCATTTGAGCAGGGTCTCAGGAGCTTGAATGATTCTATTTCCGTATGGTCATGCACCTCCTCCCTGACTTTTACAGTCTTTCTGCTCCTCTTCTGCAATGGTCTCTGAACCCTGGGTGAGTGAAGCTTAATATAGGAGTCCCGTATGAAGACCCATACTTTGCAGACTCCTAATCTCCATGGTTTGGCCATTTATGACCTTTTGTGTTCTTGATTCTCTTTCCTATGAGGGAGTTTCATTGGTGAGAGTTGAGAGATTCATCAGTGTCCTCCTTATCTTTTGTTCTATGTTGTATGAGCCTTAGTGGTTGAGGTTGTGCCACTTAGAATTGGACAATTCACAGACAATGTCTGTGTGACCAGTCATGGTACACTGTAATAGTCTCCATATAGTGCAAAAGAAGCTTCTTTGAATAATGGTGACTAGGATACTTAACTGGAAATATAAGGATACATATTTTGCACTTAGTAAGAAATTTCATTAGTCTAGGGATATGCCAGTCTTGGGGTTTTCTCTAAGGTCTATGATCTCTCCATCCATGTGTATTTGGCTGTGTTTCCAGTACCTCACATGAGTTTCCTCCCATTGACTGGGCTTTAAACCCCATTAGGTAACCATTTATTTCCCCCAAGAGAAAAGTGCCATTAATGCACTGTCATTGACGTGGCTATATGGTCTTTCTTTAAAATTTTTTTAAATTTTATTTATTTTTGTATGTGTATGAATGTACTGTCTGCATGTAGGTCTGTGCACCCGTGTCATGCAATGCTGTGGAGGTCAGAAGAGGGTCTCGGATTCCCCTGGAACCTCAGTTCTTGCACCTCCTCCCTGACTTTTACAGTCTTTCTGCTCCTCTTCTGCAATGTCTCCTGAACCCTGGGTGAGTGAAGCTTACTATAGGAGTCCCGTATGAAGACCCACATTCTTTGACTCCTAATCTCCATGGTTTGGCCTTTTATGACCTTTTTGTCTTGATTCTCTTTCCTATGGGGGAGTTTCATTGAGAGTAGATGAGATTCATCAGTGTCCTCCTTATCTTTTGTTCTATGTTGTATGCCTTTGGGTTGAGGTTGTGCCACTTAGAATTGGACAATTCACAGACAATGTCGTGTGACCAGTCATGGTACACTGTAATAGTCTCCCTATAGTGCAAAAGAAGCTTCTTTGATAATGGTGACTAGGATACTTAACTGAAATAATAGGATACAATATTTTGCACTTTAGTAAGAATTTCATTGTTTCTAGGGATATGCCGTCTTGGGGTTTTCTCTCTAGGATCTATGTCTCTCCATCCATGTGTATTTGGCTGTGTTTCCAGTACCTCACATGAGTTTCCTCTCATTGGACTGGGCTTTAAACCCCATTGGTAACCATTTATTTCCCCCAAGGAGAAAGTGCCATTACTGCACTGTCATTGACGTGGCTATATGGTCTTTCTTTAAAATTTTTTTAAATTTTATTTATTTTTGTATGTGTATGAATGTACTGTCTGCATGTAGGTCTGTGCACCCGTGTCATGCAATGCTGTGGAGGTCAGAAGAGGGTCTCGGATTCCCCTGGAACTGGAGTTCTGGAATTGGAGTTACAGATGGTTCTGGCTCTTAGCCGCCATGTGGGTGCTGGGGATCGAACTCGGGTCCTCTGCAAGAGCAGTCGGTACTCTTAACTGTTGGCTATCTCTCCAACCCCAGCTATTTGGTCTTAAATCTGGTGTTGGACCACTGATGGTTATTCTTAGCAGCTTGCATAGTGCTCTCCAAAGTGATGAGAGTTAACCTTCAGGGGAATGGCTTCCAGGTCAGTTCCAGCTCCATTGCTTCAAATTTGGTTTCTGAAGTATGTTCCGTCCTTCAGTAATAGGGTCTTACTTTCAAGTTCTGGGAGGCAATCAAGGGCTGTGGGAAAAGGCCTGTGTAATTTTGGGAGTCTCTTGGACTATTGTGGACAACAACTCAAAGGAAGGTTTCTCTTGTCTGGCACTGTTTCTTGTTATGTAGCCTTCAGCTATACATATGGACTCATGTAGAGATATTGTATGTGTAATTTGTTATTAGGTTGTTAGACTAATATAATTCCCTCTGTTTTTTTTTTTACACTAGCTAGGCATTCTTTATCTCTCCTCTTTCTCTCCCTGTCTAACCCCCCCCTACACATCTTCCTCATGTAGTGTTCCCATATTCCTCATTTCTTCCTCAATAGTTCCAGTCTCCTATGGTCCCATCACTCTTGAGCTCCTTTTTTCTCTTTATCCCCAAATTTCTTGTATAACCATTCCTTCCCCTTCCACTTCCGTAACCCCATTTCTTCATTAGTAGGCTGTTACTGTTTTCCAACCCAGCTTGATATTTTCTAAGCTACAAATCCACGTCTAATGCCTATAGGATAAAAGGCATAGGTTGACAAAACTCTTCAACTACTTTTTCATATGAAAGATACATAAACTGCTGTGCAGGTGTCAGCTCACCACTGCTCCAGGCAGGTAAAAACTTAGGGCATTGACCCACAGGTGCAGGACAATTGATTTGCTGAGTTTTGGCAGAGGGGCCTGTGGCTGGTGTACCTAGATTGGACCCCTAAATCCCACCAGAGCGTGGCTGCCCGACTGGGTGGCCCCGCCCCCCCTAGTCGCAAGTGGGAGGAAGTCCTGGGTTTGGGGTCAGGCGCAGATGCCATAGTCTGGTCCTGCGCAGGGGTCAGGAGCAGCTCGCCACTGCTCCAGGCAGGTACAGGAATACCCCCCCCCCCCAACAACTGGAATTGAGGAGAGAGTATCCAGTGGATTAAGAGAACATTCAGAACAGGAAAGGAAGAGACTTCCAGTATCCAATATATAAACAAAAGTGAAGCCCTAAACATATTTTGGAATAAAAAAAAAAAAAAAAGGAGGAAAGGAAAGGAAAAAAAAAAAAAAGCATTGGAAAAGGCAAGCAAAATAAACAAGCTTTCAGCCTTCAACACAGTGAAGAGTCATTTGGGAGTGAAATTGGAATATGGGTAAGGAGAAGCCCATATGCCATATGCCAGGAACTCAGCGAAGAAGAGACTAGTTGGAAAGGGGCAGGATAATTCCGCACCAAGCTCTTCACAACCTGTAGGAAGACCAGCTACAATGGGATCGTCCCCTGGAGGTGACCCCAGAAACAGGACTTTAGAGGACTGAATTGCAGAACCTATGCAGCAGAAATTAAAGAACATTAAAGAAGAATCCAGAGAAGGAAAGAGAAGAATGAAAAACTCAAGAAAGGACTAGAGGGATACAATGACAAAACTAAAGGAAGAATTCAGAGAAAGTAAAGAGAGAGAATGAAAAACCTCAAAAGACCTAGAGGGATAAATAACAAACTAAAGAAAAGGAAGAGATTGACAAACTCCAGAAAGATGAGAGAGAGAAAAAAAACAAAGCACCTTAAGAAGTAGAAAACTGAAAAAAGGAACCAACGAGTAGGAGCACCAAGAAGCTGAGAAACTCATAAAGGGGAAATGTATATATTAAAGAAATCACCAGGATGAAATGAAAAAGGAAATAGAAACACTTATCCAACCAGGAAGAAAGGGAAAGGAAAAAGCCTCAGAAATAGAATGGAGGAAGCAGGAACAAAGAATATCAGTATCTGGAAGATAACACGAGCAACTAAAAAACTCAAATAAAGATGATAGAAAAAATTAAAAAATACACAAAAGTGGAACAACCAGGAAATATGGGACACTATGAAAAGATCAAACCTCCACATCACAGGAATAGAGGAAGGAGAAGAATCTCAGAGAATAGTATTGATCAGATCTTCAACAGAATAATAGATGAAAACTTCCCCAAACTAAAAGTAGACAAACCCATTCAAATACAAGAAGCACATAGGACTCCAAATAGACAAGATCAGAAAAGAAACTCCCCACGCCCACATCATAGTCAAAATGCTAGATGCCCAAAACAAAGATAAAATTCTGAAGGCCACAAAAGAAAAACAAAGTCACATACAAAAGGGAAATCCATCAGAATTACAACTGACTTCTCGCTGCAAACCATGAAAACAAAAGAAACATGGGACAAAGTCATCCCATTGTTAAAGGACTATGTGATGCCAACCCAGAATACTTTACCCCATAAAAATGTCTATTAACTAAGTTGAAGGAGGAGCTAAGAAATCTTCAAGACAAATACAAGATTATATAGAATACATGTTCCGGAAAACCAACTCTCCAGAAAAGGCTTGAAGCATTCAAAGGGCAGAAGTAGAGGAGCAACTATCCTCAAGCATCTAGGAAAGAAACTAATAAAAATATAAAAACATAGGGTAGTGAATCAGAGACTAAAGTCCAAATGGATAATAAGGTGAAAGGAAACAACATCCATCTTTCAATTATAACCTTAAAATATAAGGGCTGAACTCCCCAATCAAAAGGCATAGACTGGGAGATGGATAGGAAACAAAAGACCAATCTATATACTGTCTACAAGAAACCCATCTCAGATTTCAAGGAGGCACCAACTTAAGGTGAAGGGATGGAGGAAAACATTCCAAGCAATGGTACCAAAAAAGAAAACAGGTGTTGCTATTCTAATATCAGAAAATAGACTTTCAAAGCAAAAGAAATCAAAAGAAGACAAAGAGGGGGCCATTATATCTTCATTAAAGGAACAATCGATGATGAGATCTCACAATCATGAATATATATCCACCAAACTCCAGCCACCAAACTTTGAAAGACAACTCTTCAGGATCTCAAGGCTCAGATTAACCCTAGCACACTAATAATAGAGAACTTCAATACCCCACTAAGTCCTTTAGACAGACACAGGACAAAGGATAAACAGAGAGAATATCTGAACTGAATAATACAATACACCAAAGGGACTTCACAGACATCTATCGAATATTCCCATCCACCAAACACCAGAGAATACACTTTCTACTCAGAACCCCACGGAAACATTCTCCAAATAGATCCAATACTGGACCACAGGGAAAATTCTCAACAAAAAACAAAAAGATTGAAATAATCTCATGCATCTTTCAGACCACAGTGCAATAAAACTCAATATCAACACTAGGATAAACACCTACAAAACCTACAAGAAACACATGGAGACTAAACACTCTTCTGATAATGAATGGTCAAGGAAGAAATAAAGAAAAAATAAAAACATTCCTGGAAACTGAATGACAATGTAAATACAACGCAGCAAAACCTATGGGACACTTAAAAGCAGTCCTAAGAGGAAAGTTTAATAGCTCTCAGTGCCTACATGTAAAAAACAGAAAGAGCACAAGTGAACGATCTAACACTCCGCTAAAAATACTTGAGAGACAACAAACAAATGAACCCTAAACGCAGCAGCAAAAGAAGATAACAAAATCAGAGCAGGAGATCAATGAAATAGAAAACAAAGAAACCATACAAAAAAAAATCAATGAATCCAAAAGCTGGGTTCTTTGAGAGAAGAAATAAGAATAGACAGACCTCTAGCCCAGTTAACAAACAAGAAAGAAGGAACAAGTCAAAATCAATAAATCTGTGATGAAAGGGGAAATAATCACAACAGATTAATGAAAAGATCCACGACAATCATATGGAATTACTTTAAAAACCTATTCTCTACTAAGTTTGAAAACCTAGAAGAAAATGGATGAATATCTGAATCTTGGGAATCAAAAAGCTCAACCAAAAAGAGATCGACAGATTAAATAGACCAATAATATGTGAGGAAATTAAGATGTAATAAGCAGCCTCCCAACCAAAAAAATGCCGAGCCCAAGATGGTTTCACAGCAGAATTCATTAAAATATTTCAAAAAGACTTACAACCATTAATAGTCAGTTTATTTAGAAGATACAAACAGAGGGAGTTTCCGCAAGATTCCTTCTATGAAGCCAGCATACACCTAATACCAAAACCAGGCAAAATGGAACCAAAAAAGGAGAACTATAGACCCATATCCCTAAATGAACAAGATGCCAAAATTCTAATAGGATACTCGCAATCGTATACAGAACCACATCAAGAAGATATCCACCATGACCAGTTTGGATTCATACCAGAGATGCAGGGATCTTTCAACATATGAAAATCAATAAGTATCATCAAGCAATATAAATGGACTGAAAGACAAAAACCACACCAATCATCTCAATTGATGCGGAGAAAGCCTTTGAACAAAATCCAGCATCAGTTTCATGTTTAAAGTCCTAGAGGGAATTGGAATTGGAGGATCATTCCTTAATGTAATCAAAAGCCATATACAGGAAACCCACAGCCAATATCATCCAAAGGGGGAAATGAAGAAGCATTCCCCTTAAGGGTAGGAACTCGCCAAGGCTGCCCCCTGTCACCACTCCTTTTCAACATAGTGCTTGAATACCTGCAGGGCAATAAGGCAAGAAAAGGAAATTAAGTAGTTTTAATTGGAAAGAGGAAGTCAAGCTATTCCTTTTTGCTAATGATATGATTGTCTACTTAAGAGATACTAAGAACTCCACCAGGAAACTCCTAGAAATGATTAAGAACTTCAGTAAGTGGCAGGATACAAAATAAACCTAGAAAAATCAGTAGCCTTTCTCTTACACCAAGAAGGCAACTGAAGAAAGGAATACAAGGAGACCTCCACACTTACAATAGCTCTCAAAAACAATAAAATACCTAGGAACAAAACCTAACCAAAGACACCAAGGATCTCTACAACAAAATTTTAAAACCTCTGAAGAAGGAAATTGAAGAAGACATCAGAAGATGGACAAACCTCTCATGCTCGTGGATTGGGAAAATAAATATAGTAAAAAATGTCCATTCTACCTAAACTTGTATACAGATGTAATGCAATCCCAAATCAAAATCCCCAAGAGCTTCTTCACAGGTTTGGAAAAAAAAAAAATCCTCAATTTCATTTGGAGAAACAAAAGACCCCGAATAGCCAAAGCACTCTGGGCAAAAGGAGCATACAGGGGGGATCACTCTACCAACATCAACTATACACAGGGCTAAGTCATAAAAAACAGCTTGGTACTGGCACAAAAACAGACCAGTTGACCAATGTAATAAAAACCAAAGATCCAAACCCGAGCACATACAATTTCACCACTCATATTTGATAAGGAGGCCAAGAAGACACATTGGAGGAAAGACAGCATCTCAACAAGTGTTGTGTTGGCAAAAACCTGGATCACCACTTGTAGAAGAATGAAATTAAACCCCCTACCTCTCACCCTGTACAAAATCAATTCCAGATGGATCAAAGACCTCAACGTGAAATCCAAAACTCTGGAGGTGATAGAAGAGAAACTTGGCAGCAGACACAAGACATAGGTGTAGGAAAAGACTTCTTAAATCAGACAGCAGCTGCACAAGAAATAAGATCGACAAACTGACACAAGGGGACCTCATTAAACTCAAAAGCTTCTGTACATCAAAGGAAACAATAAAGGAAGTGAAGAGAAAACCCACAGAATGGGAGAAACCTTCACGAAGTACATCTGACAAGCATTAATTTCCAGAGTATACAAGCTACTCAAAAACAAAGGAGAAAGAAAACAAATGAATCACTCAGAAATGGAGCAAAGACTGAAAAGGGACTTCACAGGGGAGGAATTAAGAGATGGCTGAGAAACACCTTAAGAAGTGTTCAACATCACTAATAATTAAGGAAATGCAAATTAAAACCACCTTAAGATACCATCTTACTCCAGTTAAGACTGGCTAGGATCAAGAAAACAAATGATGCCAAATGGCTGGAAGGGTGTGGGGAAAGGGAACAATCATCCATCTGCTAGTAGAAATGTAAACTTGTGGCAGCCACTATGGAAAACAGTGTGGAGAACCCTTAGAAGACTCAAAATGAGCCTGCCATATACCCACAAGACTGCCAACACCACTTGTTGAGTCTTGTGGGTATATACCCAGGAGTATGACTGGGTATATACATGCACAGCTATATTTATTGGGTATATACCCAGGAGTATGACTGGGTATATACATGCACAGCTATATTTATTGGGGTATATACCCAGGAGTATGACTGGGTATATACATGCACAGCTATATTTATTGCCGCTCTGTTCACAATAGCAAAAAACTGGAACCAACCCAAATTCCCTCAACGATGAGTGGATAGAGAAAATTGGTACATGTACCAATGGAATTCTATGCAGCAGTAAAGAAAGTCAACATCATGACTTTGCAGGTAAGATGGATGGAGCTAGAAGACTCATGTTAAGTGAAGTAACACAGTCCCCAGAAAACAAACGACAAATGGAATCTTTCATATGTGGATGCGAGTACTAATAACCCAGTTATAAATATTCTTGTGGAGAGGGATGCATATTAAAAGAAACTACAACAGAAAGATTGCATCAGAAAACTGACTGAAATGGACTCAGGAAGGGTGGGAGGGGTGGGAGAGGGACAGAGGTTATATTAATATGGTATATTTAATTGACATGAGTTTCAACAAGTATCCATTTTCCAGACTCTGTTACAGGATACATGGTGTTTTAGGACTTAGTAATAGTAAATAGTGTATATTAAACAACATGGGTTTAAAGGCTGATAAAAACGGTAATGCCATGTGGTTAATTGGTGATATAAATGCTGTTGTCCACATTAGCTTTAATTAAAAACTGTATAACAAATTACTTTGCGGATTGGTCATAAACAAATGGTTCTCTATAATTTTGCTGTCATTAGTATCACCTGGTAGCAATCTCTTTCACCTATAGGATGATTTTAATTTAAAAATAAAGTTGTTTACCAAGCTAATACACATACATTAACCCAAAAAAGCATGGGTGAATTTGATGAAATCTGTGCCTTTCTTCACCCTATAGGTATGTATAATACAAACTGCTTTTTTGAGACTCATGGGTCAAAAATATCACAAACCTAAAATAAAAAAGGGGGATATAGTAGATAGATGTGAAAATTTTTTCAAAAAACCTTGCAATCCAAATCTTAAAACTAAAACTATGGAAAAGGATTTGTTATGTTCCAACAGGCCAGAGTATCACCAACTTAATGGTTGAGAAAGAAAATGCAGCTTTGCAGTGAGTAGGGTGTACCAGAAAATGCCAGCAGAAGGATTGACTCCTCTGGGCATTGAGGGAAGAAATGCCTCAGATTGCTGCAGACAGCAGGCCCCTCTGTGGATCCTACTAGTAACAACTATTTTAATGATCCTAACGAGCTTACCTCTAGGGGACCGCAAAGGTTTTTAATACAAGAGACTTTCTTAACCCCCCATAGAATAAGGAGAAAAATAGGATGATGATGAGTCGTTCCCAGGCCGTAGATTGGAGCCAGCTGTTATAGAGGTATCTCTTGTAAAATCAGTAAAATTGCCTTCTTTAATTGACTAATGGACATAGAAACTGAAAAGGAATATTCTCTATTAAGAACCAAATATGCGAATCCTCCTTAAGCTTGCTCTTAAGCAAAAATATATTAAACAGGAGCTCTGACATCAACAACGGATTATTACCAAGGAGATTGTTGGCCAGGGGATCCAAGCCCCCACAAAAGGTAAAGGCTCCTTGCCTCGCAAACTGGGATATCTGCAGGAAGAGAGGCATAAGGCCCTGCTGTTGAAGACCGGATAGAAAACATGGGAAAGATATGGAGACCAGCACTTGCAAGATACAGTGGTCTCCTGGAATACCAGAGAGTGTTGTTACCAAAGGCCACTAAACCAATAAAGCAAATATAGGTCTCCTTGAGTCAACCAAGTCTCCTCTGTTAGCACCAGCTACACCTCACCTGCCTGGAAATACTGGTGGCAGCAGTGGCAGCCATATGTCTGTATATCCAAATCTAATTGGTATTGGCTCTCTCCTTGGAGGAATAACCCATGGCTGAGCCACAAGCTTTACATCCTCTATGGTAGAGATGTTATAAACCACAGAAGACCCTTCATACTTAACAGAGAAAATGTAATTCATGATTAACATACCATCCAAACATCTGTGTCTATACCAAAGTAACCTACCAAAAAGTTAGTACTTTTAAATACCTATATTCTAATTGCGTGTGCTTCATTAGTAGGATCGAAAAGTTTATATATTGATACTGGTTTAAATAGCTATATATCTAATTGCAAAATTGGTTTACATGAAGGAGTGCTTGTACTATAAATTATCACTTATTGTTTAAAAAATGAAAAACAAAACAAAACAAAACAAAAAACAGAAAGATGCAGAAAAAGTTATGGCAGAATGCATGATCTGGGATGGGTAGAAGGGTGGGTGGGGGGGGGAAGGGGAAAGGATATATGTCTGAACTGAATTGGAAAATGATGTAATGAAATACACAAACACAATAAAAAAAAGAAAAATATGTAAACTGAGTCTCAACTTTATTCAGTGATCTTAAAGGAGAAATTTGTTTGTTATTTATTTGCTTTTTGAAATAGGGTCTCATTATGCAGTACAGACTGGCCTTGAACTTATGATCTTTTCCCTCAGTCTCCTAAGTACTGGGCTTTCAAAATGTGTTCCATAAGCATGTCTTGCATCTTTGTTATTGCTGTTTATGTTGTATTTATTATTTTATGTGTATGAGTGTATTGCCTACATGTATGTAAGTGCACCTGTGTTGTACAATGTGCTTGGAGATCAGAAGAGGGCATCGGATTCCCTGGCAACAGAGTTATGGAAAAATTGTTAGCTGACATGTGGATGCTGGGATATGAGCCCTGGCCCTTTCAAGGCCAGTCAGTGCTCTTAACTGCTGAGCCATCTTTTTTTTTTTTTTTTCTTAAATTACATCTCTTTGTTATGAGCTGTCATTGGTTATTAATTACTACTTTCTTCTTGGAAGCCAATCAGGAGAAGTTTTTTTTTTTTTTTTGTCAACCTTTTCTTTAGTTTCCTGATAGCTTTTTCATTCCTTTCCCTGAAATATTAGTGTTCCCTGACTTCCTAGGCTTTCTGATATGCCACTTTTTACATCACTACTTGCCCACTATTAGCTCCTATCTGGTCTCTGGAAGCAGGCTTGAGTCCTACCTTATCTGAAAATCCACTTTCTACAGTTTTCATGGTCACTGATGACCCAAAAGTATTAAATGGAAAATTATAGAAATAATTATGGGTTTTAAATTATTTGTGATTGTGAGTAGTGATGCAATCTCACAAGGTTCTGCTCCATTCTGCCTCAGTTAGGAATGATTATTTTTTATATATAATTTTTATTAAACATTTGTACAACTCATACAATGGTTTTCAATCAAACACGCTCCCCTCATGCCCCAACCCCCCATAAGAAGTCATGCATTACAACATCCAAACTAACCCCTATCCAGTCAGGCTCTTGAACCCAAATGTCCTTTTGTGCAAATAGATCCACTGGAGTCTAGTCAGCATATCTAGGAATCGTAGATAAGGTATACCCTCCCTCACCTAACAGTACTCAGTCTCTTGTAGTTCTCAGTCCAGGATCAGTCCGCCCCCATTTCTCTTGCTCCATTCTGAGACCTTTTCCAAGTTGTCATTGGTCTTGCTCCTGATGCAGACATTGCCACAAGTTCATATGTGAAAGCTTACAGTTGACTGTAAGCTACTGCTCTGTATTCATGCACCAGACCTGACTCTTACAATCTTTCCGCCCTTTCTTCCTCAATGATGCCTGAGCTGTGGGTGGGTGACTCACATGCAGACAGTACATTCATACACAGAGAAAAATAAATAAAAATAAAAATTAAAAAAATATTTTAATTATATATATTATATTTTTATTATATATTATATTAAATATAAAAATATATTTTATATATTTTTTATATTTAATATAATATCTGCAGATACACAATTTGGAGGTTCCCATTCTTTGAAGCTTGACTAGTTATGGCCTTCCGTTTGCAGCACATTCTATTGTGTAAGGAAGCTTTACTGGTGAGATTTGAGCCATGAACTTGTTTTCTCTCTGGCCCTCATCCCACGCATAGAGGTTGAACTGTAGCTGTGTCTCCTAGGAATGGGGATCTCTCCAATGAATGTTCTGTGTCTGACCAGCTGTGGGATTCTGCAGTAGCCTCCATCTGTTGCAAAGAATAGCTTTTTTGAAGAGTAGCATATGATATGCTTGTCTGTAAATACAAGATTCCATAGTGGGGTTGGAGAGATGGCTCGGTGGTTAAGAGCACCAACTGCTCTAGCAGAGGGCCAGGGTTTGATTCCCAGCACCAACATGGTGGCTAAGAACTGTCTTTAAGCCGGGTGTGGTGGTGTGGTGGCACAGGCCTTTAATCCTAGCACTCAGGAGACAGAGGCAGGCAGATCTCTATGAGTTCAAGGCCAGCCTGGTCTACAGAGTGAGTTCCAGGCCAGCTGGGGCTACAGGGAGACCCTGTCTTAAAAAAAGGTTCCATAGTTAGTGTATGGTAAGAAATTTCATTTTTCGGGGCTGGAGAGATGGCTTAGCAGTTAGGAGCATCGACTGCTCTTGCAGAGGACCCAGGTTTGATCCCCAGCACCCAAATGGCGGCTGAGAACTGTCTGTAACTCCAATTCCAGGAGAACTCCAGTTCCAGGAGAATCTGACACCCTCTTCTGACCTCTGCGGCATTGCACAACACGGGTGCACAAACCTACATGCAGACAGTACATTCATACACATAAACAAATAAATAAAAAAATTAAAAAGAAATTTCATTTGTCTAGAGATAGGACACCAATAAGGTTTTCTCTAGGTTCTATGTCCTCTCCACCCCTATGCATTGGCTGAATTTACAGTAGCTTTCATGGGTTTACTTCCATTGAGAGTGTTCCAAGTCCAATTAGATAGCTGTTGACTATCCCCAGGCAACACTGGCCACTACTGCACCAATAGAAGTAGCTTTCTGAATAATTCTTTTGTTCAGTGTATTCATACTGTATATACTATCCACTAGTCAGTGCCTTGGTAGACACTGTGGATGTTGAATAGACTGGAACAGTCTACCAGTGCTTCTTTGAAAGACATCCTTTTCAAGAAAGAGACCACATTAACATAATTTAACTATAGACTGTTATTACAATTGTTCTTTTATTAATAATTATTGTTATTCTCTAATTATGCTTATTATAAATTAAACTTCATTATAGGATAAGTTTGTAGAGGAAAAAGATAGTATATATAGGATTTGGAACCACCCATGGATTCAGGCATCTGCTGTGGATTCTAAACTAATTTATGACTTCCAGATCTTCACTTATGTCTTGTGTTTCTTCACTGAGCTCCAATTATACACACTGATTATTAGCATGTACTGTTATCTGTTTGTCTCACTGGTACTTCAAACTCCAATGTGTCTGACTCAAGTAAAATTTTCTACTCCTTGCCCTGACCTCTCCTATGGAATGCACCAAATCTTTATTTCAGTATGGGTGAATGGTGCTTCAGGGTCACACCATGGCCCACATCCCGTTCTTCAATGCTTGGCTACCACCTCTCCTGGGTTCTGTTGATTGTGCATCCTACATGTTTCTGAATTCATTCTCCTCTCCACCCCTACTGACACTGCCTGAGGTCACACT
The DNA here is from genome assembly GCA_009823505.1 of Rhizomys pruinosus. Lineage (NCBI taxonomy): Eukaryota > Metazoa > Chordata > Mammalia > Rodentia > Spalacidae > Rhizomys > Rhizomys pruinosus. The sequence continues at coordinate 1,601,527 of VZQC01007428.1, read as the reverse complement.
GTCCTTTTTCATGTTATCCATTGCATCTTTTGTTGGTACCTCTGATGGCCAGCATCTTCCCTTGTATTCAGGTCCAAATCACACTAATTGTCCTAAAGCTCATATCTTATTAACGGTTTTCCCATTTAAAAATCTTTGGTTGGTTTTTACATAATCCTTGAGACAAACATTCAAACTCTTGTCATACTGGTGAGAAGCTTTTGATGACCTTTACTGTTTTATGGTTCATAGATCGCTTTGTGTTTACTTATGTTTCTGGTGGGCTCTCTGTGTACCTTGCTGCTGTATGCTGGACATTTGTTAACATAGTCATCTGTGCTTTTTTTGTAAGGACTTTAAAAAATAGTCTATTCTTTTGTAGCTGACGTACCTAATGTGATGCACAGGTGCTCAACATGTTTGCAGAATTAATCCTTGGAAAATCCCTTTTTATCTTTAAATGTACATGTTTATGTTCAATATTGTAAAACATTATAAGGATCTTAATATATCAATTGCTTTAGAGACTGTCCATATCTGTATTTCAGTGTTGCTCCATTTTCATTGGGGAGATTTTTAATATTTGATTTCCTCCTTCAGTGGAAGTATCTGAGATTTGATAGGATTGCAGGCTAACCATAGTGCTCAAAATTTCTATCAAAGTTTTCCTGAATGGAGTAATAATTACTGGAAACAGCACAATAAGTACCCCAAAGAGAATCACTAATACTGCCAGTTCCTGATAATGCTCTGTAAAGTAGGAGTCAGTTCACTTCTTTTAAAATTCTTTTTTTTTAATGCATTGATTTATACCTGTTAACACAGAATATGTGTTAATTGAATTTCCTCTTATTTATCCTTTTAAAATATTTTCTGTATAAACATTTCTCCAGAAAGCCTCTTTCTCCCTTGTTAATGCATTCATTGATTTTTGTTTCACTGTGTGAAGGTAACTCTGTGGTTCAAATCATTTTAGACTATCAGGAAAATTATGCCAGCAAGTCTCCCTAACATTAGTCTCAAACCAAACTAGATACTTAACTAAAAATAATCTGAATGCTATTCAGTGAACATCCTGAGTAAACAAATAGCAAATATGATTTTAAAAAAAGGTTAGAGGTGACATGGAAATATTCCAATTGAATATTCAGAATAAAAATAAATGAATATATATTAAACAGTGAAAAGGTGGGACACTGAGACCTTTTCTAAACACACAAAATCGAGCCATTGCATTTATCTTTCTTTCATAAATAGCAGCTGTAATTTCTTTCCAATGCTTAAGATGCATGGTGACTTAATCTAGTAGGGCAGGTACATATCTTGCGTACCAGAGAATAACTACATCTTAAAAACTGCTACATCTGGAGTGATGTTACAAAAAGTGTGTTCTCAGGAGCTTGAGCACCAGGACCCGAATCTACCTGCTGAATGAATCTAGGACCCGAATCTACCTGCTGAATGAACCTAGGAAAATCATCCAATCTTTTTGCAGCCCAGTTTCCTCCTGTGAAAATAGAGAATAATAACACTGCTCATGTGAAATGGATAACATGAGAATTCAACCAGTTGCTACTAATCAAGTTCTTAGCAGTCCTTGTCACTTTGTTAAGTGGCTAGATATAAAAGGTGGGAAGAGGGCTACTCTAATGAAGGGCATCTGATATTCACTGAGCTCATTAATGGTGCCAGCACCATGAGTCTGCCTTGCACTACCTTATCACTTTGTCCCAAAGTGCTTTTTCTTTCTGTTTCATAGTATGCCACTGAGTAGCTTTATTTTGTATATTTTATACAGGTATCTCCTGTGGGTAGGCATTTAGGTATTTTCAATATTTTGCTGTTGTAAATAATACCACAATAAATTACATAGTACAGAATTAATTTTTCAATGCTGAAGTATAAATCAATTTATAACAGTTTAATCACACATTTTATGACAATTAGAAATAGTGTCACTGCTATGAAATTTTTTCAATTTTATTTAAATATTTAAAATTTTCATATATATTAATTGCATATGGCATTGTGTTCCAAAAAGACATTTTCATTCAAGTGAATATTGTATATTAAACATATTTCCCCCTACTCCTTACCCTGAACTTTCTCATCACTCACGCTTCATGTCCTTCTCTGTTCCTCTGGACATTTTTGCATCTATTTTCATGCCATATACACATACATGATTTTATGTCTGTATAGAAAATATGGGAACCATATTTGGGAGAAAACATATATTATCTTTAGGAAAATGGCTTAACTTTATTAATGTAATTTGATTTTCTCCAGTTATAAAAATTTCCAGCAAATGACAAACTTGCTCTTCTTTATGGCAGAAAAATTCCTCGTGTGTGTGTGTGTGTGTGTGTGTGTGTGTGTGTGTCAGAGGAGAGAAAGAGAGAGAGGAAGAGAGAGAGGTTTTCTGCACACATTCCTCTGTTGTTGGATACCTAGACTGGTTCCATAACTTATTGTGAACTGTGCCGTAGTAAACACTGATGTGGAAGTATAAAGATATAGAATTTTAAAATTTCCAAATCAAATTAAGGTCTACCACCCATTCACCTGAAGGCATATGTGGGGAGCCCACCGAGGGTTGTGGCGGGGCCCACTTAATCCCAGGATGATCCATGTGGGAAACACACGCAGGAAAGCACACCTCGTGGATGCATGTTAAGGTCCAAATGCAGAGAGAGATTTTATTTCAAGATGTCTGTTTAAATATCCAGCATGACTCAATTCTCAAGGCCAAATCCTAAACCTTTTCATCACTACACCCCACCCCATGGGTGTGGCCAGGGAGGTCCCATTGGCTTAGAATGCAACTGATCTTAACTAAGGTTTCCCACATCTCACCGTTTTAATTTTATTTTTTAAATTTTTCTGAGAGGCAGGGGAGCCCATGGGCAAGGCTAACAACCAAAAGGAACTGGAGTTTTGAATAGCCAGCTGCTCAAGCCTGTTTTGATTGCTAGGCAGTGGGGGGCAGGTCAGACCTGAAACTCTTTTGTTTTCCTTTCTTTTTTCTTTTCTTTTCTTTTCTTTTTTCTTTTCTTTTTTTTTTTAGTCTTTTCGAGACAGGGTCTCGAAAAGAGACAGCTGTAGCCCCAGCTGTCCTGGAACACACTCTGTAGACCAGGCTGGCCTTGAACTCACAAAGATCCACCTGCCTCTGCCTCCCAAGTTCTAGGATTAAAGGCGTGCGCCACCACGCCCAGCTTTTAATTTTTTTGTTTGAAACTTTCTTTTTTTTTTTAATTTGTTTATTTTTAAGGGATTCTACAATATAATAACACAGTTGTTTGCAGATAACATTGATGTTACTCAGTTTGCCATACAATTAGGTAATTGGTGCATTTTTCAAGTATCTATGTCCAATTTTTGAACAACCCAAGGTTCCCATAGTCCAGTTGAAGCTTGTATGCAAAGGCATGTTGATCAATTAGGAGTCCAGACTATATTCCTGTAGTCTCATGATTCACTCCTATCTCTCCACAGCCCTTACATTCTACCACACCTCCTCTTCTGCAATTTGTTCCCTGGGCTTTGGGAAAGGGGCACAAGTGGGTGAGAAGAAAACAGTCTACTTTCTTTGGAGTTGTCATTTTGGACTTTAGTCTGTTCATGTTGTTTCCCTTCATGGGTTGACAGCTTTTAGTGATACCTTTTTAGTCATACTAACAAAGCACAAGGAATTGGATGTACAGGTATTTAAGCAGTACTAATTATTATGTCAAGCTAAGCTGTGAGCATAGACACAGATGCTTGGATGGTATGCTAATCCGCAAACTGTGGTTTATCTATAAAGGGTGACAAGTTCTTATTATGGCTTATGACATCTCCTAACCACTAGAGGACATAAGCTTGTGGCATCCGCTGTGAGTTATTCTTCCAAGGAGAGAGCTAATAGCCAATTAGGTTTGGGATATCTATAGACACTTGGCTGCCACTGTTGCACAGTATCTCCAGGCTGTTGAGGTGTAGCTGATACTGACATAGGAGTCTTGCTTGTCTCAGGGAGACCAATATTTTGCTGTATTGCTTTAGTGGCCTTTGGTAATGCTCTCTGGCATTTTAGAGGCCAGTTGTACGCTAGCAAGTGATGTCTCATAACATTTTTTTCATGCTCACACCAGGTCTTCGACAACAGGGACTTACTGCCTTTCTCCTTGCATATATCCCACTTATAGGCAAAAGTCCTTTATAATTTTGGGGGGGGGGCATTTGAATCACCTAGCCAACATCTCCTAGGCAGAATAATTCATTGCTGATGTCAGAGCTTTCCTGTAGTAATATATTTTGCTTAATTACACAGCTTATAAATACTTTACTATTGAATTTGGCTCTAGATAGAGAATTATCCTTTCACAGTTCCTATGCCTATCAGTCAATTAAAAAAAGGTAGTTATACCTAATTTATAGGAAATTACCACTGTAACAATTGGCTCTAATTAACAGTTAGGGAATGATTTCATTACCATCATGTTTTTCTTTTTCCTATAAAGGGGAGAGGTAGGAAGGTTTCTCAGTATCTGGAAGGTAAACTTTGTTAGGGCCCATTATAAACAGTTAACCCCAATAGTAGAAACTTTATTTTCACACTAAGGCCAATTAATATCCAAAAATCCCAACCATGAAGTGAGCTAATTGTCAAGCATAAGCAATGAATGTAAGTAACATTCATGTAAAACCAATTAGCAAGTATCTTTGTCCAAACTTTGAAACAACCCAAGGTTCCCATAGTCCAATTGGAGAAGCTTGTATGCACAAGCATGTTGATCAAATAAGAGTCCAGTATATAATGCTCTAGTCTCATGATTCACCCCAATCTCTCCACAGCCCTTACATTCTACCATGCCTCCTCTTCTGAAAGTTGTTCCCTAGGCTTTGGGAAAGGGGCACAAGTGGGTGAGAAGCAGAACAGTCTATTTTCTCTGGAGATGTCATTTTGGACTCTAGTCTGTTTAGGTTGTTTCCCTTCATGGATTGACAGCTTATCCAGGGGTACCTTTTTAATCCTACTAACAAAGCACGAGCAATTGGATGTACAGGCATTTAAACAGTACTAATTATTATGGCAAACTAAGCTGTGAGCATAGACACAGATACTTGGATGGTATGCTAATCCACAAACTGTGACTTTTCTGTAAAAGATGGCAAGTTCTTATTGTGTCTTATATCATCTCCTAACCACTAGAGGATGTAAACTTGTGGCATCAGCTGTGAATTATTCCTCCAAGGAGAGAGCTAATAGCCAATTAGATTTGGGGTATATATAGACATATGGCTGCCACTGTTGCACAGCATCTCCAGGCAGTTGAGGTGTAGCTGATACTGACATAGGAGTCTTGCTTGACTCAAGGAGACCAATATTTTGCTTAATTGCTTTAGTGGCCTTTGGTAACGCTCTCTGGCATTTCAGAGGCCAATGTACATTAGCAAGTGATGTCTCAAAACATTTTTCCATGCTTACAGCAGATCTTCGACAACAGGGACTTACCGCCTTTCTCCTTGCATATATCCCACTTATAGGCAAAAGGCGTTAATCATTTTTGGGGGCTTAAATCCCCTAGCCAACATCTCCCAGGCAGAATAATCCACTGCTGATATCAGAGCTCTCCTGTATTAATATATTTTGCTTAATTACACAGCTTATAAAGACGTTACTATTGTATTTGGCTCTAAATAGAGAATTATCTTTTCACAGTTCCTATGTCTATCAGTCAATTAAAGAAGGTAGTTATACCTGTTTTATAAGAAATTACCACTATAACAGTTGGCTCTAATTTACAGTTAGGGAATGACTTCACTGCCATTATGTTTTTCTTTTTACTATAAAAGGGAGAGGTAGGAAGGTTTCTCAGCATCTGGAAGGTAAACTTCATTAGGGTCCATCATAAACAGTTAACACAAATAGAATTCAAAGAGATGCTCAGTGTCCGTGACTCAGGCAGTCTGAGGTTCCTTTTTTTTTAATGTTCAGATGGGTCAGCCTCTCTGTTGGCATTTCCAGGCCCATCCTGCACAGCCAAAAGTTGTATGTTTTCAGGCATTTAGATTGGTGTTTTTACCTGTGGGAACATACAAATCTCCTCCCATTGTTAGTTTCAACACCTCAAAATTGAAAATTTGTCAAAAGGTTTACAATACAGAGTTTTCCATTTGTATCCCAGAAAGAATATTATACCACCTCCCTCTTTTTGTTTTTTAAACTTTTATGTTTTGACCTATAGTTGCCTAAGTTGTATTTCACATACCTATAAACAGGCACCAAGGCATAAGTTTTCATCAAATTTACCCAAACTGTTTATCATTGACTGTATGCTACTTATTTGGGGAGTGAACTTAAACTTAATTTCTTTAAATTATCCTACAAGTAAGAGAAAATGTTACAAGGTGATAATGTATAACACAGAAAAATATAGAGACCATTTGTGTACCTTGACCCCGAAGTTATTGTTGGAAATTCAATACAAATTATAAATAAAACAATTAACATTTTATATTCCTAATTAGTTTAAATGTATTACCATTTCTACCAAAACCTTCAACCAAATTTAACTAATTTAAACATTTTACTAAGTCTTAAAATATCCTATAGTATGTAGACAAAGTTTGGACAAAATTGAATACCTGCCAAATAAATTTCAACCAAATATACACTTTGTTCTTTATTTTTTTATTATTTATTTATTTTTATTTCTTTTTTTCTTTTATTTGTTTTTTTAAGGGATTCTACAATATAATAGCACAGTTGCTTTCAGATAACATTGACATTATTCAGTTTGCCATACAGTTAGGTAATTGGTGCATTTTTTTTTTTGAAGTGAGCCAAATTATTAAGCATAAGCAATGAATGTAAGTAACATTCATGTAAAACTGATTTTCAAGTATCTATGTTAAAATTTTGAACAATCCAAGGTTCCCATAGTCCAGTTGGAGAAGCTTGTATGCACAAGCATGTCGATCAAATGAGTCCAGTCTATATTGCTGTAGTCTCATGATTCACCCCAATCTCTCTGCAGTCATTACATTCTACCATGCCTTCTCTTCCGCAAGTTGTTCCCTAGGCTTTGGGAAAGGGGCACATGTGGGTTAGAAGCAAAACAGTCTGTTTTCTCTGGAGATGTCATTTTGGACTCTAGTCTGTTCAGGTTGTTTCCTTTCATGGATTGACAGCTTATCCAGGGATGCCTTTTTAATCCTACTAACAAAGCACAAGCAATTAGATGTATAGGCATTTAAGCAGTACTAATTATTATGGCAAGCTAAGCTGTGAGCATAGACACAGATACTTGGGTGGTATGCTAATCCACAAACTGTTGTTTCTCTACAAAGGGGACGAGTTCTTATTGTGGCTTATAACATCTCCTAACCACTAGAGGATATAAGCTTGTGGCCTCCTCTGTGAATTATTCCTCCAAGGAGAGAGCTAATAGCCAATTAGATTTGGGATATATATAGACATATGGCTGCCACTGTTGCACAGCATCTCCAGGCAGTTAAGGTGTAGCTGATACTGACATAGGAGTCTTGCTTGACTCAAGGAGACCAATATTTTGCTTAATTGCTTTAGTGGCCTTTGGTAACGCTCTCTGGCATTTCAGAGGCCAATGTACATTAGCAAGTGATGTCTCAAAACATTTTTTGATGCTTACACCAGGTCTTCAACGACAGGGACTTACCGCCTTTCTCCTTGCAGATATCCCACGTATAGGCAAAAGGCCTTTATAATTTTGGGGGGTTGGATTCCCTAGCCAACATCTCCTAGGCAGAATAATTCATTGCTGATATCAGAGCTTTCCTGTATTAATATATTTTGCTTAATTACACAGCTTATAAATACTTTACTATTGAATTCATCTCTAAATAGAGAATTAACCTTTCACAGTTCCTATGTCTATCAGTCAATTAAAAAAGGTAGCTATACATGTTCTATAAGAAATTACCACTATAACAGTTGGCTCTAATTTACAGTTAGGGAATGACTTCATTACCATCATGTTTTTCTTTTTCCTATAAATGGTAGAGGTAGGAAGGTTTCTCAGCATCTGGAAGGTAAACTTCATTAGGGTCTATTATAACCAGTTAACCCAAATAGAATTCAGAGAGATGCTCATTGTCTGTAACTCAGGCAGTCTGAGGTTCCTTTTTCTTTAATGTTCAGATGGGTCAGCCTCTCTGCTGGCATTTCCCGGTCCATCCTGCACAGCCAAAAGTTGTATGTTTTCAGGCATTTAGATTGGTGTTTTTACCTCTGGGAACATACAAATCTCCTCCCATTGTTAGTTTCAGGATCTCAAAATTGAAAATTTATCAATAGGTTTGGAACACAGAGTTTTCCATTTGTATCCCAGAAGGGATATACAGCACCTCCCATCTCCCTCTTTTTGTTTTTTAAACTTTTATGTTTTGACCTATAGATGCCTAAGTTGTATTATACATACCCATGCGCAGGAGCCAAGGTGTAAGTTTTCTTTAAATTTATCTAAGCAGTTTATCATTGACTGTATGCTACTTATTTGGGAAGTAAACTTAACCTTAATTCCTTTAAATTGTCCTACAAGTAAAAGAAAGTGTTACAAGGTGATATTGTATAACTCAGAAAAATATAGAGATCATTTGTGTACCTTAACCCCAAAGTTATTGTTGGAAGTTCAATCCAAATTATAAATAAAACAATTAACATTTTATATTCCCAATTAGTTCAAATGTATTACCATTTTCACCAAAACCTACAACAAAATTTAACTAATCTAAACATTTCACTAAGCCTTAAAATATCCTATTATATGTGGACAAAGCTTGGGCAGAGTTGAATACCTGCCAAATAAATTTTACCCAATATACACTTTGCTCTTTATTTATTTATTTATTTTTTTAATTTTTCTATTATTATTTATCTTTATATGTGTATGAATGTACTGTCTGCATGCAGGTCTGTGCACCCGTGTCGTGCAATGCCGCGGAGGTCAGAAGAGGGTCTCGGATTCCCCGGGAACTGGAGTTCTCCTGGAATTGGAGTTACAGACAGTTCTTAGCCGCCATGTGGGTGCTGGGGATCGAACCCGGGTCCTCTGCAAGAGCGTCGGTGCTCTTAACCGCTAGGCTATCTCTCCAGTCCCCACTTTGCTCTTTAAAGCTATATGAATAGACTATGACTTCAGAGAAATCAAGTCCATTACCTTATATGGTTTATTTTGTATTTCTGTATAAATCTCTACTGAAATAACTCTTTATATAAATATATATTATTTTTGAACATACCATTTTAAACTTCAAACCTTATGAAGTGGATTTTAATAACTATCTTCCTCCGAGCTCTTGGCCTTCTCCAGGCCTGGCATGAAAACTTGCTTTAATGATTTTTCCAATAGGTAGGATTATAATGAATTAAAAGTGGGAACTTGCATTCATTCACACATAAACACAGTTTGAAGATGGGCTTAAAGAAACATAAAACAGATTTATTCAAAAATTTCTCATTTAAATTTAACCAAAATATCAATTCATGTTGTTAAAGAGACTTTTACCAATGGTCCTTAAAAAAAGACAATTTATCAGAGCAAGTTTGTTTTGTTAGACTCCAGGGCCTATAAACTCTCCTAGAAATCCATCTACCTTTTTTCGAAAATGCTGAAATCAAAAGATTGTTACCTAAAATCAAAATTTAAAGGGCATGATTTAGATACCACATGCTCAGTGTGGAAGCTGGTATGCATGCACAGCAGGCAGGCAGACAGTGCCAGAGCTCAAACCACGTGTGATCAAGAATTCTGTGAGAAAAGGTCTTTAAGGTGAAACACATTTAAAAAGGATCAAGATAAAATTAAATCAACAATTAATTTTAACTGTTCACATATATTTACTCAAAGGATAACTAGGGTACCCGGGGGTTAAGTAAAAATATTACACTTTAAGTTAAGCATGCTGAAATGGATTTGAATTACTGCTAGCTGAATCCCAATTTTGGATCTACAAATAGCTGGCAGGTTTTAGATAAGAAGAGTTAGATTTAGAAATAGTTACTAAAGAAACCCACAAGAAGACAAAAGAGCAATAAAAGGCAAAATTTAAGAAAAAGGTATCAAGTAGCCAAGGTTTGAAATTATCTGGAAAAAACTGCGCCATTATGTAGGGTGGTTCCCTTGAAAGGCCTTAATTTGCAACAGAAAGAAGTGAGCTCTGGTCTAGGAGAGCTACCTGGAGAAAATTTACATATGAACAAGTTAAGGTTGGAGCTGAACAGGTTCAGGTTCTTCACAGTAGTAGATGCAGGATGGAGTCTTTCTTTGGGGGGTGGAATTTAAAAACAGAAAGTTTTCCAGACCTGTAGAATTATGAAAAATGGTTTCAAGGCCAAGCATGTCTGCTAAGCCTTAATATTAAATTCAGCCTTGAAGTCACTGGCTTTTATAGCCTGCAGGGGTGACCATGCCAGGAGGCATGTTCCTGGAGACAATGGGACACTCTCTCCAAGCCAAACCAGAACCTTGCAGCCTTCTTCCACATGTACAAAGCCACAAGCTCTCAGACCACTGTCCCATCCACTGAAACCAGAAGGAAAGATGGCTCCACCACAACAGATAGACATCAGAAGAGAGAGAACAAAGAGAAGAAAAGGGCAAGATTTAGGGGTATGCATACCTAAGTTAAGGTTTCCTCCTGCCCCATGTTGGGTGCCATTTGTGGGGAGCCCACCAAGGTTTGTGGCAGGGCCCACTTAATCCCAGGATGATCCATGTGGGAAACACACAGGAAAGCACACCTCGTGGACGCATGTTAAGGTACAAATACAGAGAGAGATTTTATTTCAAGATGTCTGCTTAAATATCCAGCATGACTCAATTCTCAGGGCCAAATACTAAACCTTTTCATCACTACACCCTACCCCATGGGTGTGGCCAGGGAGGTCCCATTGGCTTAGAATGCAACCCATCTTAACTAAGTTTTCCCACAGGCATACATCAATTCACAGTCTGATAAAGAGAAGCAACTTGTGTTGGTACCATATCAATCATATTTATTATTGATAAATCTGATACTGTTGAAGGTGACTACAACAGAACCTTTTGTACCCTAGACCAAATCCTTCACACCTTATCCAATTGTGACTATACATATTGTAAGCACATTCTGCATCTGAAGATTTTACCCATTATTTACTCAAATTTTCTGTAAAGTCATCAAATTTTCAGTTATCCAGGAGAGGAAACAGTAGGTCTGACCTTCCAGTGGGTAAAACCTCAATTAGTGAATATCTGTCCAAAGAGGTGTGATGAGATATTTAATAGAAGAGATTAGAAAAGAACTGTGTAGGAATAACTCAGTCTCTAATACATATGGCTGGGGAGGTCAAAAAGCTTAGACAAAACCCCAAGACTGTCATATCCCTAAACAAATGTACTTTCTTTTTTTATAAATTTTTTAAAATTTTATTTATTTCTGTATGTGTATGAATGTACTGTCCACATGCAGGTCTGTGCACCCATGTTGTGCAATGCTGCGGAGGTCAGAAGAGGGTGTCAGATTCCCCTGGAACTGGAGTTCTCCTGGAATTGGTGTTTCAGACGGTTCTTGGCCACCATGTGGGTGCTGGGGATCGAACTCGGGTCCTCTGTAAGAGTGGTCGGTGCTCTTAACCGCTAGGCCATCTCTCCAGCCCCCAATAAATGTACTTTCTAAGTATGGGAAAAGATATATCCTTATATTTACAGACAAGTATCCCAGTTATCACTCATCAAAGAAGGTTCTTTTGAAGCAGAGACTATTACAGAGTACCACAACTGGTCTCCAAAGCCAAAGTGACACATCTCCAATGCAACCCCGACACCTAAGGCTTATAGAACATAGAATAAGGAGTAAAGAGAACACTAATGCCTCTCTCAGTTCTCTTCAATGAAGCTCCTTCAGGTAACAGAGGGCCAGGAACACAAAAGGTCACAAATGGCCAAACATAGAGAGTAGGAGTCTGCAAATGTGGGTCCTTAAACAGGACTCCTATACTAAACTTAACCCCTAGGCTTAGGGACCATTGCAGAAGAGGGGACAGAAAGATTATAAGAGCCAGGGAGGAAGTGCATGACAATATGGAAATCAAACAGCAATGTTTTCTGTATGCACAAGACCCATGCAAACTCAAGAGGACAGAAACCTGGCATAGAAATGGGGAAATGGGCATAAGACCCCAATCTTAGCTGAGTAAATATTGGCAGCTGATTACTGCTGAGTGAAGAAGAGCTGATTTTCTTGGGAAACAAGGGACTCTAGACAAGCTGACTAGACCTTAGTAGATGAACTAGCACTAAGGGCCATCTGGGGATACTACCTTGACCTGATAGGCCTTAAGACAAATGACAGAATGTATGAATTCCAATGGGGGGCTATGGGAGGGTGCCCATAAGGAAGGGGGTATAAAGATGATTAAGATTGACTGGGATGTTCTGTATGAAAGATACAAAAATTTAATAAAAATTTTTGGTTTTTTAAAAGTAAGAATTTTTGACACAAGTTCTTCACATGTGAAAGCTTCCAGCTGTTTGTAAGCCACTGCTTCTCTGTGTTCATGCACTAGCCCTGGCTCTCACAATCTTTCCACCCCCTCTTCTGCCATGCTCCCCGAGCCGTTGGGTGGGCGAGGTTTAATATAGGGGTCCCATCCAGGGATACACACTCTGGAGGCTCATATTCTTTGAAGCTTGGCTAGTTGTGGCCTTCTGTTTGCATCACACTGTCTTGTGTAAGGAAGCTTTACTGGTGAGACTTGAGGGCCACACTCCTTTTTTTCTCTGTCCCTCATTCTGTGATATTCCACAATTCTTAGGTGTATAGGTTCAAATGTAGACTGTGTCCTAGGATTGGGCATCTTTCAGATTTATATTTTTTTTCTCTCACCAGCTGTGTGACCTATGCCAACTCAGACAAGGTCTCAGAATGGAGCAAGAGAAATGGGTGGGAGACAGGCCCTGGGCTGAGAACTACAGGTGACTGATTACTGCTGAGTGAGGAAGAGTATGCCTTACCTAAGATTTCTAGATGTGCTGACTAGACTCCAGTGGATGAATTTACACAGAAGGACATCTGGGTTCAAGAGTTTGGATGATGTAATGCATGAGTTTTGGTGGGGGATGCGGAAGGGGGGACTGGGTTTGATTGGAAACCATTATATGAGATGTACAAATGCTCAATTAAAAATAAAAACAACTAGGGATTTTCTATGTTTTCCTGCTGCTATACAGCATGGTTCTAGAGTCTTCCTTAAAACCCATGTTTTAAATTTTTTTTGGTTTTCAGTTTGGTGTTATTGAGAAGTGATGGAAACTAAGAAATGGGCCTGGGGGCAGAGTGGGGTTTAGAACACTGAGGTGCATGTCCTTGAAGGGATTGCTGGGTACTGGTCACTTTCTCATTCTGGCCATGAGGTGAATGGCATTGCCATGTGCTCCTGCCATAGGCTCTAAAGCAATAATGCTGATCAATTATATACTGAGACATTCAAAACTGGGAGCACTTTCTCTTTATAAGTTGATTATTGCCAGTAGGTAGAGTAATGGAAGACTATTTATTTATTTATTTATTTTTATTTTTATTTTTTATTTTTTGGTCTTTTTGAGACAGGGTCTCCCTGTAGTCCCAGCTGTCCTGGAACTCATTCTGTAGACCAGGCTGGCCTTGAACTCACAAAGATCTGCCTGCCTCTGTCTCCAGAGTGCTAGGATTAAAGGCAAGCACTACCACGTCCGGCTCATGAAAGGCTTTTTAAAATCTCCTTTTAAATAAACTAACCTAGATTGTCATAAAAGTAGCTTCTGGCAAAAACATTTACAATCATGGTAAAATGGTGGCACATGTCTTTAATCCCAGCACTTGTGAATCAGAAACAGGCGGATCTCTGTGAGTTCAAGGCCAGCCTAGTCTACATAGTGAGCTCCAGGCTAGCTGGGACTAAAGGGAGACCCTGTCTCAAAATTACAAAAAAAAATAATTTCACACTCAAGATACAATTTTTCCAAAACTCCATTCCTGACCTGAGATCTTGTGAGCATACCTCCCTCCACAGTGACAGCCAATGATGCTTGCCTCCTTATGTCTTCTTCACTAGAAATTTTATGCCATCCAAATTCCTCAGGAGTACATTTCTTTTCAAAATTTCAATATTTTATCTTCTTATATTTATATTCAGTCCATGTCACCCTGCTCATCAGTTCTGTTGTCCTCGAAGGCACCGTTATGGTGAGTTATGTTTTACCTGAGCCAATTTACGGCTCAGGGGAATGGGAGGCAGAGGGCTTTCAGCACCAACTCTCTCACCTCTGCTGTGATTGCCCCTAAGGGCATCGTCTCCTGTTTGTTTTCTTCTTAATGAAAACAGACAGACTAGTAGAGTTCACTGAGCACTAGAATAGCAGGTGGCTGACGGTCCAGGCAGAAAGAGAACTGAAGCAGGGAACAGTGTACACTTTTTGAAAAGTCAATGGAGTGTTTCAGCCTTCTTCCAACAGCAGCGCTGACCACGGAACTGGGAGGACAGCCAAGACCTATTGTGAATCTGGTGCAGAAATCTCCCGGAGCTATTGATGTCACATTATCAGATTTTCTGGTGTCTGCATAGGCCGAGTCTAACAAGACCCTCGATTTCTCTTTTTCTAACAAGACTCTTGATTTCTCTTTTTCTAACAAGACCCTCGATTTCTCCTTTTTTCAGTTTTATACCATCCATGGCCATACTTTTCCAAAATATTTCACCAGAGAACACTTTGTAATTTACTATATATCAAAAGAATGGTAGTAGGGACTATGGAGGTGTAAGTCACTCTTAAATTTAAGTTAAAGCACAGGAATTTCAAATGATTTTGGAATTAAGTTGCAAGACAGGTTGAAAACATAGTGTGTGTGTGTGTGTGTGTGTGTGTGTGTGTGTGTGTGTGTGTAAGCATATGTATAGAGGCAAGGGGTTAAACTTGGGTGTTCTTCAGGTGTCAGGTGTCACCTTTCTTACTTTTTGAGACAGGCCATTTCCCTTGCTGATAGTCTGGGTTGGCTGGCTGGTGAACTCCATGCATCCACCTGTCTGTGATTTCTCAGTTCTGGAATTATAAGCATGTAGCATTATGCCTGACATTTTTCACATTAGTTCTGGGAACTGAATTCAGGTCCTCATTCTTTCTTAACAAGCACTTTACCAACTGAAATATCACTCTAGCTCTAAATCAAAACCAAAAAAGTTTTTTTTTTTTTGAGATAGGGTCTCACTGTGAAGATCAGGCCGACTGGCCTTGAATTCTGTATCCTCCAGCCTCCACCTCCCAAGGGCTCAGTTGTAAGTGTGCGTCATCATGTCTGGCTAAGATTTATTTTTTAAAAGTATAGTATTGACCATAGAAATACACGAGCACCTTGAAAGAGGAAAGATTCTTCGGGTTTTTTATGAGTTAGATCAAATGTCTTGGGTCTATGAAATTGTTGGGCTTCTGGTGACATACCACTTCCTGTCATTTTACAAAAGCCATTGAACACGTTTAGGAACTATATTTCTTTTTCTTTTTTTTTTTTTTTGGTCTTTTGAGACAGGGTCTCCCTGTAGTCCCAGCTGTCCTGGAACTCACTCTGTAGACCAGGCTGGCCTCGAACTCACAAAGATCCTCCTGCCTCTGCCTCCCAAGTGCTAGGATTAAAGGCGTGTGCCACCACGCCCGGCGACTATATTTCTACATATGTCTATATGTGCATACACTTATAAATTATGTCTATGGACATAACAATAGTAAATTTTGCATTAGTTTAAAAAGTAATGAACTCTGTCATTTATGTTAAAGCCTAAAGAGTCAAGTTTGTGTCCCCAGATGTCCCTCAGTAGAAGTTCATCCACTGGGGTCTAATGACCTCTGGGAGGTGGAGGAGACTTAAAGACAAATGTTAACACAAGTCAATGGACCTCAATTCAGATTTTAGATTAGGCATAATATTGACAAATCACAAGCATTTACCTGATAGCTGCATTCCAAATTGGGATCGAAGGATATATTTTCACCATATAGAACTTTTTTGGGTGGCTTCAGACTCAGAGACTAAAGATAGAACTACACACTTAAAGAGAAGTTTGTTAAATACTTCTATTTATTTTTTTGGGGGGGGCAGATCCCAGGCATGTTAAGCCATGCAGCATCTACTCTGGGAGGTGGCTATGTCTGCAAAGCAGGAAAATTTGTGATTTCTTGCTGTACCTTGGGTAAATTGCATTCTGCTCAAAAAAATGAGTCAACTGAGAAAATCAGATCAAAGCTCATAAAACAGCCAGTAGCCCAAGAGAAGAACATTTCTTTAAGTGCTCAGTAGAACATCCTTCCCGGCAAATAGAATTATTACATGGCTAGGGAGAACAAGCACATTAGAAATACCTGGCTGATAGCCCCATTTGCTTTCAGAGAACATGATATGTAATAATAAATATGTCCAGACTACTACAGACCAGCTTTTGATAAGAAGACAGTGGCAAGAATCAAATGGTCTTTGATATAATAATAACAAGGATGCAATGACACCGGAAATCGAAACAATATTATGTTGTATCCACATTAACAGATTTACTACAATAAGATAAAGGAAAATAAATTATTTGGTTTTTTAATAACAAGTAAGATACAGTTCTAAATAAAAAGATAGCACAAATGCAGAGAGCTATATAAAATAGTGATCTAAGAGGCTGATGTCTAGGCAAGCAGTCTAAGGAACATTCATTTTGAATTATAAACTATAAAATTGAAATCTGTATATCCTCTCTTTTGCTACTTGTCTAGACTGACATGTTCTACTCTAGGGGCCATCAGGGAAATGCTGTGAGTTGTGAACATTGTATTATTAAGTGGGCCACCTGTCTCAAGTCCCTGCCTGGGTGTCTGCCTTGTTGGTAGGAAAAGAAAGAAACCCTCAATTTTCTTTGGCCTCACTCCTGGGTATCTAGCTACTTGGTCTAACACTAAAACCTTAAATCCTTCTTATGCTTTGAGAGATCCCAAAAGCTCAAGGAGAAAAAAGTTTCCAAATGATTATTTCAACCAAGGCCAAAGGAGAATAGAGTGCTTGGTACTGACCAACCACCCTTTCTGTCTGTTGGCTGCAAACAGGGGTGCCCACCTATGCTCGTGGGATTGAAGAGCTATCAATGCAAAGAGCCCTTGGGTCTTAGAACTGGTGTAATACACATATGCAGATCTGAAGCCTCTTTTAGTGATGTTTGATGGGTGCTTAGCAGCCCTGTAGCAACAGATAGTGCTGCTAGATGACAAAGTGGGCAGCAGGGGCTGGAGAGACGGCTCTGTTGTTAAGAGCAGTGGCTGTTCTTGTAGAGGACCGGGATTCGGATCCCAGCATCCACATGGCAGCTAACTGCCATCCCTAACTCCAGTTCCAGGGAATCCTACACCCTCTTCTGATCTCTGTGGGCATTATGAGACATATATATATATATATATATATATATGTGTAAATCACTCATAAACATTAAGTAAAATAATAAGAGTAGTTAGTGCTCTTAACTCCTGAGTCATCTCACTATTGCCAATATTTCTTCCTTCCTTCCTTCCTTCCTTCCTTCCTTCCTTCCTTCCTTCCTTCCTTCCTTCCTTCCTTCCTTCCTTCTTTCCTCCCTCCCTCCATCCCCCTCCCTCCCTCCTTCTCTCTTCTTTCTTTCTTTCTTTCTTTCTTTCTTTCTTTCTTTCTTTCTTTCTTTCTTTCTTTCTTTCTTTCTTTCTTTCTTTCTTTCTTTCTTTTCTTTCTTCTTTCTGTTCTTCTTGAGTCAAGGTATCCTTGTAGCCCCAGCTGACCTGAAACTCACTATATAGACCAGGCTGGCCTTGAACTCACAGAGATCCCCCTGCCTCTGCCTCCCAAGTGCTGGGATTAAAAGCATGCACCACCATGCTCACCTATCCATGTTTCAGAGGCGTTCTACAAGTTCTCATTTCTAGCATAGAAATGATATTGGGAAGACTTTATTTTGGCCAGGGTTCTACTGGTTGGGAAGATGTTGGTTTTTGTTTCATGAGGTGGAGGGGGAAGGGTATCTTCAAGGTTGTTCCATTCAGATTACTGTCCCAGTGATGGTGCCAGAAGGTTTTCTCCTTGATTAGGATCAATCCAGCTAGTGTGTTAGAGTAAATTACTCTTCTTTTCTTCTATTTGAATGGACAGCATAGGCTTGGAAGACAGAGACTAGGTGGTCCTCGGTCCCCTTTCTACCCTTCAAATTATTTATTTACTCAATTTAATTTAATGTTTATTTGTGTGTTTCCAGATATGTGTATGCCATAGGGTGGATGTGGAAGTCAAAAGACAACTCAGGAGTTAGTTACTTCCTGCTACCTTGTGAGAGCCAGACATTGAACTCAGGTTGTCAGGTCTGCCTGCACTCAAGTGCCTCTACCAGCTGAGTCATCTTGTCAGCTCCTCAGCCATCTTTTTGACTTAAACTGATAAACTGTAATAGTACTGCCACTGAGTAGTGGATACCAGCCTCTTTTTTCCCTTTCATGTCACCCCACTGAGGGCCTGTATCTAGGAAGGGAAAGAGTGTTCAAATGGCTGAACTTGAGTCACTCATATTCCCTTAGCCTGACACAGTCAGAAGAAAGATGCAGTGTAAAGAATATGAGGGTTCTTTGGTTTTGGAGTGGTTGCTTAGTGCTCTTTGAATGTGTGATTTTATCCAAGGTTGTTTAGACAAAGACTTGATTCTCCCTATGGAAAAAGAAAGAGTGTTCAGGAAGTAGTAATAGAGGTTGAATGGCCTTGATAGGGCAACTCTTCTCTATAAGAAGTAATTTTCTCTCAAACACAGTGCAATCATGTGAGAAAAGCATATCCTTCTTCTATATAATATCCCTATTTCCTATAAAGTAACTATTTTATGCAGTTTTCCCTTCTTCTGGGGTCATCTTTCATCATAAGGGTAATCTGGGTAATTATTTTACTATAATCTCAGATTTCTTAGACAAAATTTCTCCACTCAGAATCCTTTGATGTTCTCACAGGGAGTGAGGATAGGAGACAGCAGGGAGCCAGTGGGCTTTTCTGTCCTCAGGGTGAGGTAATGTCCTTAAGGAAAGAACAGCTTCTGTTAGTGGTCTTTTGAACTACTTATATGATTTATTAATTCATTTCTCAACCATATCATGTTTTCTGTAAGACAGCTCTTTATCTATACTAATGGTAATTCTCGCCATTTCAGACTGGTTTATTATCAATATTGTTAATTATAGAATATATATATATATATATATATATATATATATATATATAATCATATAGCACACAGTCTAATGAACAAGATTCAGAAATGATCAGCTTTCCATGAGATGAGGTTTCATCTATTTAGGTATAAAGAGTGAGTATAAAATCTTTCCCACACAGAGAATAAGAGGCTTCAGAGTCTGTTTCCCTTAATAGGACACCTATATCAGACCTCTGCCTTCCAAAGCTCAGGGATCATTGCTGAAGAAGGCCTGGAGAGATTGGAAGAGGCAGAAGTTGTGGATGACCATAAGGAAACAGAATTTTCCAAATAGCTGGTCGGTTACTCATATGAACTCACAGCAACAGTGACAGCATAGACAAGTCCCATGGAAGCTCGACCCAGACAAAATCCCATCATAGACATGGAGAAGTGAGTAAGAAACCCCGACCCAACCTAAGAAAATTTTGGCAACCCATGGCTGCTGAGGGGGGAGAGACAGTGTCTCACAGGGTTGGGACTCTTGGTAGGTTAACCAGGTTCCAGTGGATGGACCCACACTGAAGGACATTTGGGGACACAGATTAAACCCTACAGACCTTACTACGTATGTAATAGAATGCATTAAATTAAGCAAGGGGCAATCCAAAAAGGGGTGGATAGGAACTACATATTAGCAATTATATTATATGAAAATTGCAAAAATTCTATTAAAATTTGAATGAAAAAGTCTATTGCACAAATTGGACATGTTTAGGAGTAGAAAGTAATATTTGTTTAAATGACAGTAAGTCATTGTTTTTTAACTGGGGCACCACACAAAATTTTGACTTTATTTTTTTTTGCTTATCGCTATATAACCTTCAAAAAAGCTAAACAAATTTAATGCATTGTTTTTGTAAAATCGTAAACAGACCTAATTTCCCACGGACATTGAACCCTGCCAGTTCTAATTTTATTCCTCTTCAGGAGTTGATTTCTACTTCCTTAATACAGTTTAGAAACATGCATATTTTGAGTATAATATTCTTTTAGTTTCACCTGCCCCATTCTAGTCCTTTACATCTGTAGGTTCCCACTGCTCTCATCTCCTACTGCTATGGTCATTGATGAGAAGGTACATTGATGGATGACTGAAAAGGCATGGGTATATTTCACTCTGCGAATTTGAATCAATTATTTAACCTTGTTAATCATAACTTCCTCACTTGTTAAAAGAGATGACAGTAATTGCATACCCAGCTTTGCTATCTAAAAGAATAACATAATATAAAACAAAGCAAATGTAATACAACACAAGCATTGTATTGCAATATTACATAATTCAAAACAAAAACAGACCAAACCACATCGTAACACAGCACATGCACTAGTTATAATCATACATTCTAACTAATGTGTATTGAACACTTATTGTATTCCAGGGAGAGTTGATTTTACCATTTGTCATGTTAGAAGATTCCTTAACTGATTGGTAAGTAGCACTGTCCTTTACCAACATGTCCACTCTGTTTCCTTCCTGCCACTCTGATCCTATTTTCTAAACAGAAAAGATCAGGTGCATTCAGGGTGGTATGGATGTAGACTCTAGTGTCTAAATAGAAAAAGCAATATTTAGATTGGAACAGAACGTTATCAGACCATTCTAATGTTATGTGATTGCTTAGTGACTAGACAAATCAGTCTCCATAAATGTTCTGGCTTTCAGGCAAGTGCATTAATGTTCCCACTTCTGTCTTTTTTAGAGAGCTGGGCCATGGATTCCCCCGTGACTCTGGAACCAGGAGAGAGTAGGGACCCTGTCACCTGCCAGTCATCAAGGATTCCATTAAGAAACCTCTATGTTGATCCTCCTTGTATGTCTCTGGATCATGGTTGCGGGGCTTGCAGTCAATAAACAATATCTGGTACCTACGCAGTCCTCTGAAGTTATAGCTGCCTGCTGCTGGCCAGTACTTTCTCAAGTAGCTCTATTGGTAAGGTTTCAGCCATTGTTGGGTTTGGTCTTTGAGTAGCTAAAGGGAACCAAGTGAACCAAAAAGAAAGCAACAGCATGGTCTTCCAAAGAACATCATCAGGTACTGCTTTCTCTGTTGGCCTAACAGGTATCTTGGGACAGGAGTGAGCATGATGACAAGTGGGCAGCTTCGGGATGGGCGTGATCCTTTTTCCATTCATATGAGTTTTAGTTTTATTAAATGACATGAGTTCTATATAATGCTTATCTGCCATGATTAAATTTATTAACAACTAATTATTATTGTTATTATTATTATTATTATTATTATTATTTTTGGTCTTTTCAAGACAGGGTTTCCCTGTAGCCCCAGCTATCCTGGAACTCACTCTGTAGACCAGGCTGGCCTTGAACTCACAAAGATCCACCTGCCTCTGCCTCCTGAGTGCTAGGATTAAAGGCATGTGGCACCACGCCTGGCTACAACTAATTATTAAATGGATCATTCCCTGACAAAATTTAAGTATCTTATATAAAGAAACAGACTAATTAAAAACACTTTTACTGATGATTTGTGTATTTCATACATTATCTTTCAGTACGGTTTAGACACATTCCCCTCTCCCTGCCCCCACCTCCTCCATTCATGCCTTCTGTCATACATGTCTTGCATCTTTCTCTCAGTCGTTCCAAAGTTTTTCACTGCAGAGGCTTGTTGTTTTGGGCTGAATTTAACTGTATCAGTCAGTTCTTTGACCCCATCTTTATGTTGTTGTTCCCTCCCCTTTGTATTGCTCCAACATATGCCTATATAACCATCACATATGTATCAAAATTATGACCTCTGAGAACAAACCGTATGTTAATTCTGAAATATGTTTAGGCATCGCATTTTTCCCCTTTAATTTTATATTATTCTAAAATATGAATACATACCTTCCACCCATATACAGTAATTACATAGTCTGAAAATAAGTGGTAGGTCAATTCTAGAGCCTGTTAAGAGATTCACATTATTATTTTTTATTTCTACCATTTTATTTTATTTTATTTTTTTAATTTATTTTTTTACATATATATTTTTTGTACAAGATTATGTTACAAATTGAATCTAGACCCGTGTCCCCCTCTCAACCCCCCCACCCCACCAGATTCACCCTTTCAGTCAGTTATTTGATGTAGTCTTTTCTGTTGTTGGTGTTGTTGTTGCTCTTTCCAAGATGCATCACTCCAACAAGAAATGTTTACAACTAGGTTATTGGCACTAGCATCCACAGATGAGGGATACTATTCATCGTTTGTTTTTCTGGGACTGTGTTACTTCACTTAACATAATATCGTCCAGTTCCGTCCATTTACCTGCAAAGTTCATGATGTCTTTTTTTACTGCTGCATAGAACTCCATTGTGTAGATGTACTGCATTTTCTCTATCCACTCATCAGTTGAGGGGCATTTGGGTTGGTTCCAGCTTTTTGCTATTGTGAATAGAGCTGCAATAAACATAGCTGTGCATGTATCTCTGCAGTAAGAAGAGTTTTGTGGGTATATACCCAGGAGTGGTATGACTGGGTCAGGTGGTAAGCTCATTTTGAGTCTTCCAAGGGTACTCCATACTGCTTTCCATAGTGGCTGTACAAGTTTCATTCCCACCAGCAATGGATGAGTGTTCCCCTTTCCTCACAACCTCTCCAGCACTTGGTATCATTTGTTTTCTTGATCCTAGCCAGTCTTATCAGAGTGAGATGATATCTTAAAGTGGTTTTAATTTGCATTTCCTTAATTATTAGCAATGTTGAACACTTTTTAATTCCTCACTTGTGAAGTCTCTGTTCAGCTCTTTGCTCCATCTTTTGAGTGAGTCATTTGTTTTCTTTCTTTTTTGTTTTTTGAGTAGTTTATATACTCTGGAAATCAACTCTTTGTCAGATGTATTTGCAGTGAAGGTTTCCTCCCACTCTGTGGGTTTTCTCTTCACTTCCTTGATTGTTTCTTTTGATGTGCAGTAGTTTTTGAGTTAAATGAGGTCCCATTTGTCAATTGTTGACCTTACTTCTTGCACAGCTGCTGTCTGATTTAGGAAGTCTTTTCCTATGCCTATGTCTTGTAGTCTGCTGCCAACTTTTTCTTCTATTGCCTTCAGAGTTTGGGGTTTCATGTTGAGGTCTTTGATCCATCTGGAGTTGACTTTTGTACAGGACGAGAGGTAGGGGTCTAATTTCATTCTTCTACATGTGGTGATCCATTTTTGCCAACACCACTTGCTAAAGATGCTGTCTTTCCTCCATTGTGTCGTCTTGTCAAATATGAGGTGGCTGAAATTGTATACGTTCAAGTTTGGATGTTCAGTTTTGTTCCATTTGTCAACAGGTCTATTTTCATGCCAGTACCAAGCTGTTTTTATGACTATAGCCCTGTAGTAGAGTTTGAAGTCTGGTATAGAGATCCCCCCTGTATTGATCTTTTCACTCAGGGTTGCTTTGGCTATTTGTGGTCTTTTGTTTTTCCAAGAGATTCACATTACAACAGCACAGTTGCTTTCAGATAAAAAGAAATATAACAATAATGTTGTTCAGCTTGCCTTTCAACTGGGGATCTGGTGTTAGCATCCACAAATGAAGGAAATCATTTTTGGAATTCACATTTTTCTACTTTAATTTTATATTACTCTAAAGTATGTATATATACTCTCCCCCCATATACCACAATTACAAAGTCTGAAAATAAGTGGTAGGTTAATTATAGATCCCATTAATGTGTTCACATTATAAATGGTACAGTTTGTGTACAGGTACAAAGGAATATATATATATATATATATTTATATATATATATATATATATATATATTATCTCAGTTTGCCTTACTACTAGGTATTTGTGCTAGGATCCACAGATGAGGGATGCCATATGTTGTTTGTTTTTCTGGGACTGTGATACTTTTATTTTAGCCATAATGTTCTTTCAGTTCCATTCCATTTACCTGCAAAGCTCATTGAGTTCATCTTTCTTTACTGCTGCATAAGAACTCCATTGTGTAGAGAGTTTCTCTGTCTACTTATCAGTTTGAGGGGATTTGGGTTGGTCCAGCTCTTTGCTATTGTGAAGAGAGCTGCAATAAACATAGATGTGCATGCTCTTTTTGGTAGGATGTAGTTCTTGTGGGTATATACCCAGGATAAGTTCTGACTGGGTCAGGTGGTAGACTCATTTTTGAGTCATATATATATGACTCAAAATGTATTTGTCATATATATATTGACAAATATATAGATATATATATATATAATATATTTGTACAAGATTAGTCAAATCTAGACCCGTTGTCCCCCGCCCTATCCCCCCACCCCACTAGGCTCATGCACTCTGCCAAACATCATTTTTGAGTCTAAGGGTTCTTCCACCACTGCTTCCATAGTGTGTTGTATGAGTTTACATTCCCACCCACCAGTTAATGATGTTCCCCTTTCCCCATATCCCTCTCCAGCATTTTTGTGTCTTTTGTTTTCATGACCTCAGCCAGTCTTATCAGAGTGAAATGATATTTTAAAGTGGTTTTAATTTTGCATTTCCTTAATTATCAATGACGTTGAACACTTTTTAAGATATTTCTCAGCCATCCTCATTTCCTCACTTGTGAAGTCTTTGTTCAGCTCTTTGCTCCATCTCTTGAGTGGGTCATTTCTTTTCTTATGTCTTTGTTTTTTTGAGTAGTTTATTATATATTCCGGAAGTTAATGCTCTGTTCTGATTTATCAGTGGTGAAGGTTTCCTCCTACTCTGTGGGTTTTCTCTTCCACTTCACTGATTGTTTCTTTCAGGTGCAGAAGCTTTTGAGTTTAATGAGGTTCTCACTTGTCAATTGTTGACCTTATTTCCTGAAACAGCTGCTGTCTGATTTAGAAAGTCTTTTCTACTACACCTATTGTCTTGTAGGTTGCTGCCAACTTTTTTTCTATCACCTTTTTCGAGTTTCACATTGAGGTCTTTGATTCTTTGGAGCTGATTTTTGTACAGGGTGAACGGAGAGTCAATTATAGGTGGCTGAAATTGTACGAGCTCAAGGTTTGGATTTCAAGTTTTGTTCCATTGGTCTACAGGTCTGTTTTTTGTGCCAGTACCAAGCTGATTTTAGCCCTGTAATATAGTTTTAAGTCCTGTGTAGTGATCCCCCCTGTATTGAACCTTTTGCCCTGGGTTGCTTTGGTTATTTGGCATCTTTTCTTTTCCTATTGAATTTTAAGTTTTTTTTTCCTAGGTCTTTGAAGAAACTCTTGGGGATTTTAATTGGGATTGCATTGAATCTGTATATCAATTGGGTAGAATGGATATTTTTACTATATTTTGATTTTTTCCAAGTCCATGAGCAATGAGAGTCTTTGCATCTTCTGATGTCTCTTTCTTCCAGGGGGTAAAATTTTGTTTGGATAGAGATCTTTTTGGTTGTCTTTGGGTTAAGTTTTTTCCCAGGTTTTTATTATTATTTTTGTGGCTATTATGAGTAGTGGAAAAGTCTTTCTGTATTCCTTTCCTCTAGTTGCTTGTTGTTGGTTTACACGAAAGGCTAACTGATTTCAGGTTAATTCCTGCCACTTTACTGAAATTCTTAATCATTTCTAGGAGGTTTCTGTAGCGTTTTTAGCATCTCTTAGGTAAAACTATGCATATCATCTGCAAAAGTGGATAGTTTGACTTCCTCTTTTCCAATTAGTACTCCTTTAATTGTCCCTTTCTTGCCTTATCGCGCCTAGCAAGCATTTCAAACCGCTATATGAAGAGGAGTGGTGATAGGGGAGAGCCTTGCCGTGTTCCCACCGTTAAGGGGACTGTTTCTAACTTTTCTCCATTAATGATGATGTTGGCTGTGGGTTCTTGTATATGGCTTTGATTACACTGAGGACATGTTCCCTCTAGTCCAATTCCCTCTAGGACTTTAAGCATGAAGGGATGCTGGATTTTGTCAAAGGCTTTTCTGCATCAATTGAGATGATCATGTGGTTTTTTTTTTTTTTTTTTTTAGTCATTTATGTGTTTTATGATATTTATTGATTTGTGTATGTTGAACCATCCCTGCATCTTGGTATGAATTCCAAACTTGTTTTCATGATGGATGATTTCTTTTTCACGTGGGTTTGTATGTGTTTGCAGTATTTGTTGAGAAATTTTGCATCTGTGTTCATAATGAGATGGGTCTCTTATATTTCTTTTTTTGGTATCTTTGCCTGGTTTTGGAATTAGGTGATTACTGGCTTCTGTAGAAGGGAATTTTGGGAGTTTCTCTCTGCCTTGTCATCCTTCTGAACAGTTTTAGTATATAATAGGTTGTAGGATCCTCTTCAAATTATGTTTTATAGAATATCTGTCATAAACCCATCTGTGGGCCTGGGCATTTTTAGTTGGTGAGATTGACTATTACATTTTTTCTTTCTTTCTTTTTTTTTTTTTTTTTTTTTTGTTTTGTGTTCTTTTGCAGACAGTGTGGTTCTCTTTAGTCCCAGCTGGCTGGAGCTCACTATTATGACAAATTGGCCTATAACTCAAGATCCACTTCCCAGCTGCTGGGATTAGAAGGGCTGCTTTTCTTTCTTTTTAACGGGCTAGGGGTCTGTCGTTGCTTATCCTTTCAAAGAACCAGGCTTTTTGATCATTGTCTTTGATTGTTTTCTTTGTTTTGTATTTTCTTTGATTTCGTTTTCTGATTTTTGTGATTTCTTACTTTGTCTGCTTGAGTGTTAAGGTTCATGTTGTTGTCTCCAAGGTTTTTTAGCTGCCCTTGTTCGTTTATTTGTCCTCTTTCTGCTTGTTTTAAAGTATGGCACTGGGGGTGCCGTGTTGCATAAATTTCCCTTTAGGACTGATTTTTACAATTTTTTTAAATTTAATTTATTTTGTATGTGTATGAATGTTTGTCTGCAATGTATGGTTTGTGCCACCCGTGTCGTGCAATGCCCCGGAGGTCATGAAGGGGTGGTCGGGGTTTCCCCTTGGACTGGAGTTCTCCTTGGAATTGTAGTTACAGACGTTCTCAGCTGCCATTGTGGGTGCTGGGGATCGGAACCTGGGTCCTCTGCAAGAGCCAGTCAGTGCTTCTTAACTGCTAGGCTATTCTCTCCAGCCCACGGAGCTGCCTTTTTAAAGAGTATCTCATTGGTTTTGCTGTGCTGTATTGTGTTTTCTTTAGTTTCAGGAAATGCTTGCTTTTATTTCTTTCCATTATTTCTTCCTTGGTCACATTCATTACTCAAGAGTTTGTTCGTTTAGTCTCCATTGTTGTTCTTGTAATAGTGTGTTATTTTATTCTGGTTGATGATATTGAGCTTTATTACAACTGTGTCTGATAAGAATGTCAGAAATATTTCCCATGTTTTAGTTGTATTTGTTTGAGGTGTTTTCTGTGTCCCAATATGTGGTCGATTTTGGAGAATGTTCATGGGTTGCAGTAGTAAAATATATTCTCTTGCTGGTATTTANCACACACACACCGTGAAGGTGGTGGTTAATCCTTGTTTCTGTTCTCTGGAAGCACTCCCACATCTAAGCAAGCCTTGCCATTCTGTTTGATCTCACTCCTGGGTAGTTTCATTCCACATTAAAGATCAGTCAAAACCACCAGTAAAACCTCATGTTGAAATTGCACCTTGAATTTATGCTTTTCTTTTTTTATTAATAAAATTTCATTTACTTTTATACACTTTAAGATATGATTGACATGCAAAAAATCTACCTATGCTTAATGCATGGAATTTTATAGGCTTTGAAATAAATATACCCATGAGAGATCACCACCATGTATACACTACACCTATACACATCACCTCCAAGAGATTTTTTCTTTTTTTTTCTTTTTCTGATTTGTGTATTTATTTTATTTTATATATATATATATTTGTACAAGATTATCAAATCTAGACCCGTGTCCCCCGCCCTATCCCCCCACCCCACTAGAGCTCATGCACTCTGCCAAACATCATTTTGAGTCTAAGGGTTCTCCACACTGCTTTCCATAGTGGTTGTATGAGTTTACATTCCCACCACCAGTAGATGATTGTTCCCCTTTCCCCATATCCTCTCCAGCATTTGGTGTCTTTTGTTTTCATGACCTCAGCCAGTCTTATCAGAGTGAAATGATATCTTAAAGTGGTTTTAATTTGCATTTCCTTAATTATCAATGACGTTGAACACTTTTTAAGATATTTCTCAGCCATCCTCATTTCCTCACTTGTGAAGTCTTTGTTCAGCTCTTTGCTCCATCTCTTGAGTGGGTCATTTCTTTTCTTATGTCTTTGTTTTTTTGAGTAGTTTATATATTCGGGAAGTTAATGCTCTGTTAGATTTATCAGTGGTGAAGGTTTCCTCCTACTCTGTGGGTTTTCTCTCCACTTCACTGATTGTTTCTTTCAGTGTGCAGAAGCTTTTGAGTTTAATGAGGTCTCACTTGTCAATTGTTGACCTTATTTCCTGAACAGCTGCTGTCTGATTTAGAAAGTCTTTTTCTACACCTATGTCTTGTAGGTTGCTGCCAACTTTTTCTTCTATCACCTTCAGAGTTTCACATTGAGGTCTTTGATTCCTTTGGAGTTGATTTTTGTACAGGGTGAGAGGTCAAATTTGAGGTGGCTGAAATTGTACGAGCTCAAGTTTGGATCTTCAGTTTTGTTCCATTGGTCTACAGGTCTGTTTTTGTGCCAGTACCAAGCTGATTTTAGCCCTGTAATATAGTTTTAAGTCTGGTGTAGTGATCCCCCCTGTATTGAACCTTTTGCCCTGGGTTGCTTTGGTTATTTGGCATCTTTTCTTTTTCCATATGAATTTAAGTTTTTTTTTCCTAGTCTTTGAAGAAACTCTTGGGGATTTTAATTGGGATTGCATTGAATCTGTATATCAATGTGGGTAGAATGGATATTTTTACTATATTGATTTTTTCCAATCCATGAGCATGAGAGGTCTTTGCATCTTCTGATGTCTCTTTCTTCAGGGGTTTAAAATTTTTGTTGTAGAGATCTTTGGTGTCTTTGGTTAAGTTTTTTCCCAGGTATTTTATTATTTTTGTGGCTATTTTGAGTGGAAAAGTCTTCTTGTATTCCTTCTCTAGTTGCTTGTTGTTGGTTTACAGAAAGGCTACTGATTTTTCTAGGTTAATCCTGCCACTTTACTGAAATTCTTAATCATTTCTAGGAGGTTTCTGGTAGCGTTTTTAGCATCTCTTAGGTAAACTATCATATCATCTGCAAAGTGGGATAGTTTGACTTCCTCTTTTCCAATTAGTACTCCTTTAATTTCCCTTTCTTGCCTTATCGCCCTAGCAAGCATTTCAAACGCTATATTGAAGAGGAGTGGTGATAGGGGAGAGCCTTGCCGTGTTCCCACCGTTAAGGGGACTTGTTCTAACTTTTCTCCATTGAAGATGATGTTGGCTGTGGGTTCGTTGTATATGGCTTTGATTACATTGAGGAATGTTCCCTCTAGTCCAATTCCCTCTAGGACTTTAAGCATGAAGGGATGCTGGATTTTGTCAAAGGCTTTTTCTGCATCAATTGAGATGATCATGTGGTTTTTGTCTTTCAGTCGATTTATGTGTTTTATGATATTTATTGATTTGTGTATGTTGAACCATCCCTGCATCTTTGGTATGAATCCAACTTGTTCATGATGGATGATCTTTTTCACGTGGGTTTGTATGTGGTTTGCAAGTATTTTGTTGAGAAATTTTGCATCTGTGTTCATTAATGAGATGGGTCTATAGTTTTCTTTTTTGGTATCTTTGCCTGGTTTTGGAATTAGAGTGATACTGGCTTTGTAGAAGGAATTTGGGAGGTTTCTCTCTGCTTGTATCCTTCTGAACAGTTTTAGTAATAATGGTTGTAAGTCCTCTTCAAATGTTTTATAGAATTCTGTCATAAACCCTCTGGGCCTGGGCATTTTTTAGTTGGGAGATTGACTATTACATTTTTCTTTCTTTCTTTTTTTTTTTTTTTTTTTTTTTGTGTCTTATTGAGACAGGGTGTCTCTTTAGTCCCAGCTGGCCTGGAGCTCACTATGTAGACCAGATTGGCCTTGAACTCACAGAGATCTCCCTGCCTCTGGGATTAAAGGCTGCTTTTTCTTTCTTTTTGTTAACTGGGCTAGGGGTCTGTCTTGCTTATCCTTTCAAAGAACCAGCTTTTGGATTCATTGATTCTTTGTATTGTTTTCTTTGTTTCTGTTTCATTGATTTCTGTTCTGATTTTTGTGATTTCTTCTTGTCTGTTGGGTTAAGGTTCATTTGTTGTCTCTCAAGTGTTTTTAGCTGCATTGTTAGTTTATTTGTCCTCTTTCTGCTTTTTAAATGTAGGCACTGGGGGTGTGTGTGATAAATTTTCCCTCTTAGGACTGATTTTTAAATTTTTTTAAATTTATTTTTGTATGTGTATGAATGTTTTGTCTGCATGTAGGTTTGTGCACCCGTGTCGTGCAATGCCACGGAGGTCAGAAGAGGGTGTCGGGTTCCCCTGGAACTGGAGTTCTCCTGGAATTGGAGTTACAGACGGTTCTCAGCTGCCATGTGGGTGCTGGGGATCGAACCTTGGTCCTCTGCAAGAGCAGTCAGTGCTCTTAACTGCTAGGCTATCTCTCCAGCCCAGGACTGCTTTTAAAGTATCTCATAGGTTTTGCTGTGCTGTATTGTGTTTTTCTTTTAGTTTCAGGAATGCTGCTTTTATTTCTTTCATTATTTCTTCCTTGTCACATTCATTACTCAGGAGTGTGTTGTTTAGTCTCCATGTGTTCTTGTAAATAGTTGTGTTTATTCTGGTGTTGATATTGAGCTTTATTACACTGTGGTCTGATAAAATTCATGAAATTATTTCAATGTTTTTGTATTTGTTGAGGTTTTTTCTGTGTCCCAATATGTGGTCGATTTTGGAGAATGTTCTATGGGTTGCTGAGTAGAAAGTATATTCTCTGGTATTTAGGTGGAATATTCAGTAGATGTCTGTGAGGTCCACTTGGTGTGTTGCATTTTTCAGTTCAGATGTCTTTGTTCATTCTTTGTCCAGTTGACATATCTAATGGGCTCAGTGGGGTATTGAAATTCCCAGTATTAGGGTGCTGGGATCAATGTGTGCCTTGAGGTCCTTTAGAGTAGTGTTTATAAAGTTCGGTGCACCAGAGTTTGGTACATATGTATTCATGACTGTGAAATCTTCATGATTACTTTATACTTTGATTAGGATGTAGTGGCCTGCTCTGTCTCTTCTGATTAGCTTTCCTTTGAAGTCTATTTTGTCTGATATTTAAATAACAACCCCTGCTTGTTTTGTGGTACGATTTTCTTGGAATATTTTTTTTCCATCCTTTCACTTTAAGTTGGTGCCTATCCTTGAGGATAAGATGGCTTTCTTGTAGGCAGCATATAGATGGGTTCTGTTTCCTAATCAATTCTCCCAGTCTATGTCTTTTGATTGGGGAGTTCAGTCCATTAATACTTAGTTATTATTGAGAGATGTGTGCTGCTTCCTTTTACCTCATTTTCTGTTTGCATTCTTGGTTTAGGCTTGTATTTCTGTGGTTATACTTTTATTCATTACTCTCTCTAGGTGCTTTGGATTAGTTGCTCCTTTCCTCTGACTGTTGAATTGCTTCAAGTATTTTCTGAAGAGTTGGTTTCCTGGACATGAATTCTTTCATCTTGTTTATGTCATGAAAGATTTTTCTTTCTCTTTCACCTATAATTTACATTTTTGCTGGGTATAGTAATCTGGGGTGGCATCTATAGTCATTTATTACTGGGAATACTTTTGCCAAGTTCTTCTGACTTTCATCATTTGCACTGAAAAGTCAGCTGTAATTTTGATGGGTTTTCCTTTATATGTAACTTGTTTTTCTCTTGTGGCCATCAGTAGTTTGTCTTTGTTTTGGGAATCTAGTGTTTTAACTATGCTATGGCATGGGATATTCCTTTTCTGATCTTGTCTATTTCATGTTCTATGTGCTTTCTGTATATGTATGGGTTTGTCATTTTTCAGTTTGGGGAAAATTTCTTCTCTTGTTCTGTTGAAGGTCTGATCAATACCTTTGTCCTGGGATTCTTCTCCTTCCTCTATCCCTATGATGCAGAAGTTTGATCTTTTCATAGTGTCCCATATTTCTTGATCGTTCCACTCTTGTGAGTTTTTAAATTTTTCATTCTCTTTGAGGATTGCAGTTCTTCTACCTTGTCTTCCAGTGTTGATATTCTACTTTCTGCTTCATCCAATCTGTTCCTGAGGCTTTCTTCCATCTTTTTCTGTTGATTGGATGAGTGTGCAATTTCCTTTTTCTCTTTGTCCTGTGATTTCTTTAGTATTTCCAGTTCCCTTTGGAGTTTCATTCTCTCCTAGATCCTTCATTCACTGGTCAGTTTCCTGTTTTATTTTAGTTTGGGATCTTTTCAGTGTTTCTACTTCATTCCTGAGTTTGTCATTCTCTCCCTTCATTTCTTTGAGTATGTCTATTAGTGTTCTTTTAAGATCTGTGTCCTGGGTTATCTCCAGGGAGTACTCATTGTTGGAGTCTTCCATAGGACTGCTAGATTTTGTTGGGGATTTATTTGCTTTTCCCATGTTGTTGATTTTCCTTTGTGCTGTTGGCATGTGAATTTGATTTGTTGTTTATAGTCTGATGTGAAATTCAAATGCTTCTTCCTTTGGGTGAAGGCCTGTCCCTCTATGTTCGAAGGTTTGCAGTCTCTTCTATTGCTTTGTGCTCCAAGTCACCTTCTCTGTTCCCACCAGGATGGCGGGGGTGGGCGGCACTGGCTTTTGCCTGTCCAATCCCGTCATGGCCAAGATGACTGTAGGGCCTTACCCATCTGGTCTGGAAGTTGTAGCAGCTCCAGAGACCCTGCACCTGCAGCGGGGGCTTGGATGGTCTTGGAACCCTGAGCTGGAAGCAACTGGGCTGGGATGGTGCTGGGGCCCTCTGCTGGAGGCACTAGGGCTGGGGAGGTCCTAGAATCTGCTTGCCAAAAAGCCCACCCTGTCTCTCTCCCTGTGCCAGAAGCCAAAGTGCCAGGATGTTCCTGGAACCCTGCACTGGAAGTGACTGGGCTCGGATGGTCTTGGAACCCTGGGTTGCAAGCCACAGTGTTGGGAAGGTCCTGAAACTTAACTGCTAAAGGCCCACCTTGTCACTCTCCACTTCAGACTAATTTTTATAGGGAAAGAGGAGCTAGCTAATGAAACCTCAAGGTACCCATTGTGATCAGAACATTTGTAACAGCATCTCAAGCATATTTTCTTAAGTGAAGCTCTGGGTTTTTCATTGCCCCAGCTCACTTTCTACAAAAGGCGAAGTGATTTCAGAATGTGGAATAAGCATCCCTAACATTGGGAATGAACTTTAATAAAATAATAAGGCACACAATTGGTGATGTGGAATTTCTGCCACTGCTAATTGCATGGTTAGTAAAATATGAGTCTTAAGCTGAGTGTGTGGTGTATGCTTTTAATCACAGCACTCAGGAGGTAGAGACAAGTGGATGTCTGTGAGTTCAAGGCCAGTCTGGTCTACATAGCGAGCAGCTGGGACTAAAGGGAGACCTATCTCAACAATCAAAAAAAAAAAAAAACAAAACCCAAACAAACCCCAAAACCCAGTAAACTTCTGCATTGAAAATTTTAAAAGAGACTGAGAAAAAGATGAAAAACATGTTTGACAAAATTCATGAGCTCTGGTGGTGTTGGAGGGGGGAAGAAGGGGGAGTGGGTCTAGGTTTGGAAAATTTTGTATGAATGCACAAAGCTTCAATAAAAAGATTGCTTTGAAAAAAATAAACAAAAAGAAAAAAATCCCAAAATAAGTATGAGTCATAGAAAACAATGGTCCTCCTGGGCATATACCCACAAGACTCATCCTACTGCAGAGATACATGCACAGCCATGTTTATTGCAGCTCTCTTCACAATAGCGAAAAGCTGGAACCAATCTAAATGCCCCTAAACAGATGAGTGGATACACCTACATAATGGAATTCTGTACAGCGGTAAAGAATTTTTACTTTGCAGGTAAATGGATAGAGTAGAAGATATAATGCTAAGTGAAGTAACATAGTCCCAGAAAAATAAATGAAGAATGGTATCCTTCATTTGTGGATGTTAGCACCAAGCACCTAGTTTGTGAGGCAAACTGAGCAACATTAATGTTATATTCTTGTTTGTGTAATAGCAACTGTGCTCTTTTTAAAATTTTTTTAAATTAATTTTATTTATTTCTGTATGTGTATGAATGTACTGTCTGCATGCAAGTCTGTGCACCCGTGTCGTGCAACGCCACGGAGGTCAGAAGAGGGTCTCGGATTCCCCTGGAACTGGAGTTCTCCTGGAATTGGAGTTTCAGACGGCTCTCAGCCGCCATGTGGGTGCTGGGGATCGAACCCGGGTCCTCTGTAAGAGCGGTCGGCGCTCTTAACCGCTAGGCCATCTCTCCAGCCCGCAACTGTGCTCTTATAATGTGAATCCCTTAACGGGCTCTAGAACTAACCTGTCACTTATTTTCAGACTTTGTAATTTTGGTATATGGGTGGAGGGTATGTATGCATATTTTAGAGTAATATAAAATTAAAAGGGAAAAATGTGAATCCTGAAATATTATTTGGAAATAACATACAGTTTATTTTCAGATGACATAATGGTAGTGTCTTATAGTATAAATTCAATATAGGTATGACATATATTGAAGCAATAGAAATTTGAGGGAACAACAACGAAAGAACTGGGACAAAGAACTGACTGAAACAGTAACATTATCCCCAAAACAATAATCGTCTGCTTTGAAAAACTTTAAAAAGACTCAGGAAAAGATACAAGACATGTATGGCAGAATGCATGAACTTGGGTGGGGTGGGGGACATGGAAAAGGAAATGAGTCTAAATTGGAATGAGAAATAATGTATGAAAAGTAAAAAACTTCGATAAAATTAATGAAGAAAGAAAACAGTGGTCATAATACCCTTTCCCCCAAAATAGATCATTAGAACCTCTCCAAGCCCTGTTAGTGCTCATGTATGTGATCAGATCACATTGTCATGGTAACTGGAAGGCCTTAAATAATAGTAAATGTTCTGCTTAAGACTATCTCTGTAACAGTGCATTTGATCTGATCAACAAAGTACGGAGTAAGCTTTTTTTTTTTGACACAGGCCAGTGAGTCACCAGTACAGAAGGAACTCTAAAGAAATAAAGTGAATGTACTCACCAAAGAAACATATCCTCATTTAAAACGTTTAGTTTGTATTGAACAAATTCTTCATTGGGAAAGTAAATAAGGTCAATGTGACTTCTTTGACAGAGTTGCTATTATTCCACTGAAGTAAATGCCATCAAACTACTTTTAAAGTTATATATTATGTAAGTTTCAGTGTGACTGCTCCATGCAATTTTCAATGTGGGAGCAATAGTCACATATCTACTGCTAAATTTTCCTTTATTGTCATTAACATTAATGTGGATGTTTAATATGGAATTAATTTGTATATACTATATTATCTTTTTATTTTAATTGATCTCAGACTCTATATTAACTAAATACATACTCTCTAAAATATAAAACTCCTTTGACACATGTTTCTTATGTGCTTTGATGTTTTGAGACGGCGTCTCACTTTATTCTAGACTGGCATAGTATTTGTGGAAATCCTCTTGGTTCAGCTTCCCAAGTGCTGGGATACAGGCATGAGTCACCACACCCGGCTTGTTCTCTCTGTCTCTGTCTCTATCTCTGTCTCTGTCTCTCTTTCTCTCTCATGCAAGAGTGTACACATGTGTGTGTGTGCTCATCTGTGTGTATGTGTGCAGAGCCCAGAGGTTGATGTTGCCACCTCCCTCTGTGCAGGTTGGTTTTAATGGCAACTTGTCACAAATTAGAATCACCTGAGTAGAGAGCTGTTCCTGAAGAACTGTATTATTTGATACGGGAAGACCCATGTCCATGTGTGTGATGCCTTCTAGCAGCAGCCCAGGTAAAAAGGTCATGACCTAACGAGGATTGTTCACCTTTTGCTTTTTTGGCTTTCTGTCTCCCTTCTCTCTCCAAGCTCTTATCATTGATTTGGGACCAGAGACTCTTCAGGGACCCTGTGGCCTTTCAGTGCCAGATTTTGACTGCGGAGTTACCTAGTCCCATGTACTGAGCAACTATCAGGGTCTCAGGGTCTCCTCTGTGAGACAGCCACTGTGGGACTATTATAGCTGCCCAGGCCCCAGTCTCAAGGAAGAGCACTATCAGCTTCTCAGACTCTCAGGTGCATTTGGCTCTTACAACTTTGTAGTAAAATTGATTAGTGAATTCTTTTTAAATATCTACTCATTCTGCCAGTTCTGTTCCTTTAGAGAACCTTGACTAAAACAAATTGTTGTACCAGGAAAGGAGTATTGCTGTGACACACCTGACCATGTCATTTTTTGGAGGGTTCTTGAAGTGTTTTGATATTTGGGCTGTAAAAGCCATTGAGTAAGCATAGCTTAACAGGCTATTCTATGGTGGCTTGGAAGATAAAATGTTGAGGGAGGTGAAGATGATGGGGGACTGGCTTGTGAAGTTTCAGAGGGAAGTTCAAAGACTCTACTGTGGTTGTTTATGTGATATTTTGAATTTAGAATCTGTGGTTCTGGTTGATTAGATGAAAGAATCATCTATAATTAACAAGAGACCAGCACCACTTAAGTTGAAACTTTTGCTTTAATCGGAAAATTGATACTTGTTACCAGGGGCTGAAAGATCAGATGTGATTAAAAAGATCAGCATCATGGTGAAATCTCCTGGGAAATATTTTCTCAAGGTGAACATAAAAATAACTATCATCCAGAGGGGAGGCAAGCGAGGCTGCCACTGAAGCTGGTAGCCAAACACAGTAATATGTAAGAGCCTCCCCCCCAACACATGGTACTGAATTTGAAGATATAAAAGGGTTATAGAGACAAGACCAGCATGCACCTCCCTGGCGAGGGAACTTCACCCATGTCCTGCAGAACACCAACTTGCAAAAGACCAGCCTAGGGAAGCAGTAGTGCAGAGGATCTAGCTGTGCAGCCAAAATTGAGGCACCAGAACCCAAAGAAATAAATAAACAAACAAACCCACATCACACACACACACACACACACACACACTCACACACAACATGGGAAAAGCTCATAATAAATCCACACCAAGCTCTACCAACTCTATAGAAGATCTCCCTGGAAGGAAACCAAGACATGGACTTTAGAAAAACAATTGTGGACATATTAAAAAAATTAGAGAAGTAAGGGAAGAGAATGAAAAACTCAAGAAGTACCAAGAGGGTGATAATGACAATCATTGGAAAGAACCAAGGGGAGAGATGGAAAAACTCAAGAAGGACCTAGAGGGAGATAATGATAAACATTGGAAAGAACTAAAGGGAGAAATGACAAATTCCAGAAGGAAGTGGAAACACTGAAAATATCCCAGGCTGAAAGGGAAAAAGAAAATGACCAATGAACCAAGGGCCTTCAAGTTGGGAATGACAGGTTCTAGAAGGAAGCAAAAACACTAAAGAAATCACAGGATGAAATGAAAAAGGAAATTGAACATTTATCCAATCAACAGGAAAGGATGGGAAAAAGCCTCAGAAGCAGAATGGAAGAAGCAGAAAAAAGAATATCAGACCTGCAGGATAACATGGTACAACTAGAATACTCAAGTAAAGATTCTGAAAAAATTTTAAAAAACACAAGAGTGGAACAACAAGGAAATGTGGGGCACTATGAAAAAACTAAACCTCTGCATCATAAGGATAGAGGAAGGAGAAGAATCCCAAGACAACACTATTGACCAGATCTTCAACAGGATAATAGAAGAAAATTTCCCCAAACTGAAAAAAGATAAACCCATAAAAATACAAGAAGCACATATAACACCAAACAGACAAGACCATAAAAGGAATTCCCCACACCATGTAATTGTTAAAACACTAGATGCTCAAAACAAAGACAAAATACTGAAAGCTACAAGAGAAAAACAACAAGTTACATATAAGAGGAAACCCATCAGAATCATAGCTGACTTCTCAGCACAAACGATGAAAGCTAGAAGAATGTTCTCAGTCTAAACGACTTTAGATGCCAACCCAGACTACTATACCCAGCAAAAATGTCAGTCATAGTTGAAGGAGAAAGAAGAATCTTTCACGACATGAAATGATGAAAGAATAAATGTCTAAGAAACCAACACCAGAAAATCCTTGAAGCAATTCAAAGAACAGAAGAAAGAAGCAATTATCCCTAAGCAATTAAAGAAAGAAAGGAACAAAATCATAACAGAGTAAATATAAACCTAGACCAATAATGCAAACAAAAAATAAGGTAAAAAGAAGCAACACACATCTCTCAATAATAACCTTAAATACTAATGGTCTAAACTCCCCAATCAAAAGGCATAGACTGGGAGAATGGATTAGGAAAGTGAACCCTTCTGTATGCTGTCTACAAGAAACCCATCTCACCCTCAAGGATAGGCACCACCTTAGAGTGTAAGGATGGAAAAAAGTATTCCAAGCAAATGGTACCAAGAAACAAGCTGGAGTGGCTATTCTAATATCAGACAAAATAGATCTCAAAGTAAAATTAATCAGAAGAGACAAAGAGGGCCATTACATCCTTGTCAAAGGAACAATGAACCATGAAGATGTCACAATCCTAAATGTCTATGCACCAAACTCTGGTGCACTTAAGTTTATAAACACAACTCTGTAGGACCTCAAGATGCAGATTAATCCTAACACACTAATAGTGGGAGACTTCAACATCCCACTAAGCCCCTTGGATAGATCAACAGGACAAAAATAAACAGAGAGACATCAGAACTGAACAATACAATACACCAAATGGACCTCCAGACATCTACAGAGTATTCCACCCCAATACCAGAGAATATACTTTCTACTCAGCAGCTCACAGAACATTCCCCAAAATCAACCATATACTGGGGCACAAAAGGAACCTCAATAAATACAAAAGGATAGAAATTATTCCATGTATTCTATCAGACCACAGTGCAATAAAGCTCAATATGAACCCCAGAATAAGTCCAACTAGCTACAAGAACACATGGAGACTAAACAACACAATCCTGAACAATGAATGGGACAGGGAAGAAATAAAGAGTGAAATAAAAGTATTCATGTAACTGAACAAAGAAGACAATACAACACAACAAAACCTGTAGGACACTTTAAGGGCACTCTTTAGAGGGAAATTTATAGCCCTAAGTGCCCTCATCAAAAAAAAAAATAAATAAAACCAAAAACCAAAAAACAAAAACAGAAAGGGAACAAATAAACGACCTAACACTGCAGCTAAAAACACTTGAGAGATAACAACAAATGAACCCTAAACCCAACAGACAGGAAGAAATAACAAAAATCAGAGCAGAAATCAAGGAAATAGAAACAAAGAAAACAATACATAAAATCAATGAATTCAAAAGCTGGTTCTTTGAAAAAAATAAACAAAATAGACCTCTATCCCAGTTAACAAAGAGAGAGAGAGAGAGAGAGAGAGAGAGAGAGAGAGAGAGAGAGTCCAAATCAATAGTATTCATGATGAAAGGGGAAACATCACAACAGACAAAGAAAAGATCCAGACAATCATACAGGAATACTTCAAAAATCTATACTACATTAAATTTGAAAACCTAAGAGAAATGGATGAATATCTGAAATCCTGGGAACCAACAAAGTTTAACCAAGAAGAGATTGACAGTTTAAACAGACCCATAATATTTGAGGAAATTGAAGATGTAATTAAAAACTTCCCAACCAAATAAAGCCCTGGTCCAGATAGTTTCATGGCAGAATTCTATAAAACATTTAAAGAGTTCCTACAACCATTGCTATTCAAACTATTTACAAGCATATAAACAGAGGGAATTCTTCCAAACTCCTTCTATGAAGCCAGCATCACTCTAATACCAAAGCCAGGCAGAGGTGCAAGCAAAAAAGAAAGGTATAGACCCATCTCACTAATGAATACAGATGCAAAAATTCTCAGCAAAATACTTGCAAATTGCATACAGACCCACATCAAAAAGATCATCCATCATGATCAAGTTGGATTCATGCCAGAGGTGCAGCCGGGCGTGGTGGCGCATGCCTTTAATCCTAGCACTTGGGAGGCAGAGGCAGGCGGATCTTTGTGAGTTCAAGGCCAGCTTGGTCTTCAGAGCAAGTTCCAGGACAGCTGGGGCTACTGGGAGACCCTGTGTCAAAAAGACAAAAAAAGAAAAGTGATTTCCAGCATCATTTTTTTTCTTCCCCATGTCTCCCTTTTCACAATACAAACCAGGCACAGTGGCTTAGGATGAGGTACACATGGGGTAGGTATGCTCTTCCTCCTCTTTCTATACAGTCAGTGTAGAAATGCAGCCTGTGGGGGCTGGAGAGATGGCCTAGCAGTTAAGAGCACCAACTGCTCTTGCAGAGGACCCTGGTTCGATCCCCAGTACTCACATGGCAGCGCCATCTGAAAACTCCAATTCCGAGGGAGAACTCCAGTTCAGGAATCGACACCCTCTTCTGACCTCCGCGGGCGTTGCACGACACGGTGCACAGACTTGCATGCAGACAGTAACATTCATACACATACGAAAAAATATCATAAAACACATAAATCGGCTGAAAGACAAAAACCACATGACCATCTCAATTGATGCAGAAAAAGCCTTTGACAAGATCCAGCATCCCTTCATGTTTAAAGTCCTAGAGGGAATAGGACTGAAAGGAACATTCCTCAACATGATCAAAGCCATATATAGCAAACCCACTGCCAACATCATCCTAACTTGAGAAAAATTGGAACCAATTCCCTTAAGGGCAGGAGCCCAGCAAGGCTGCCCCCTTTTGCCACTCCTCTTCAACACAGTGCTCGAAACACTTGCTAGGGCAATA
Organism: Rhizomys pruinosus; assembly: GCA_009823505.1. Taxonomy (NCBI): domain Eukaryota; kingdom Metazoa; phylum Chordata; class Mammalia; order Rodentia; family Spalacidae; genus Rhizomys; species Rhizomys pruinosus. The sequence goes on along the minus strand of VZQC01007428.1, from coordinate 1,560,446 downwards.
AGACAAGAGAAGGAAATTAAAGGAGTATTGATCCGAGAAGAAGTTAAACTATCCCTTTTTGCAGATGATATGATAGTTTACCTAAGGGATGCTAAAAACACCAGAAAACTTCTAGAAATGATTAAGAGTCTTAGTAAAGTGTTGGGCTACAAAATTAACCCATAAAAATCAGTACCCTTTCTTTACGCCAACAGTAAACAAGTGGAGAAGGAATATAAGAAGACCTTCCCACTCACAGTAGCCTCAAAAATAATGATACCTGGGAACAAACCTAACCAAAGATACCAAAGATTTTAAACAAAAATTTTAAACCCCTGAAGAAGGACATTGAAAATGACATCAAAAGATGGAAAGACCTCCCATGCTCATGGATTGAGAAAACTAATATAGTAAAATGTCTATTTTACCCAAACTGATATAAAGATTCAACACAGATGCATTACTGTTTTTATAAGAGCCTGTAAACCAATGTTTTTTAATATACACATATTTACTTTTACTAAGTCCAAAAACACTATGTAACCTGTAGACAGTGTCTGGGCAAAACTGGATACTTTTTGAACTCACGTCAATTAAATATGCATTAATCGAATATAAAAAAAAAGATTCAACACAATTCCAATCAAAATCCCTATGAGCTTCTTCACAGACTTGGAAAAAAAATTGTCAAATTCATATGGAAAAACAAAAGACCCCGAATAGCTAAAGCAACCCTAAGTGAAAAATGCAATACAGGGGGGGATTGCCCTGCCAGACTTCAAACTATATTACAAGGCCATAGTCATAAAGACAGCTTGGTCCTGGCACAAAAACAGACCAGTTGACCAATGGAACACAACTGAAGATCCAAATTTGAGCTCATACAATTTCAGCCACCTCATATTTGACAAAGGGGCAAAAAACCCTCAATGGTAGAAGGATAGCATCTTCAGCAAATGGTGCTGGCAAAATTGGATCATCATCTGTAGATAAACAAAATTAAACCCCTATCTCTCACCTTGTACACAAATCAACTCCAAGTGGATCAAAGATCTCAACGTGAAGACTGAAACCCTGAAGGTGATAAAAGAAAAAGTTGGCAACAACCTACAAGACACAGGTGTAGGAAAAGACTTTCTAAATTAGACAGCAGCCACACAGGAAGTAAGGTCAGCAGTCAACAAATGGGACTTCATAAAACTCAAAAGCTTCTGTACAGTGAAAGAAACAAAGAGGTGAAGAGAAAACCCACTGAATAGGAAGAAATCTTTACCAGTGACACATCTGACAGAGCATTAATGTCAAGAATATATAAACTACTCAAAAAACAAAGAAGAAGACAAATGACCTACTCAAAAGATGGAGTAAAGAGCTGAACAGAGTCTTCACCAGTGAGGAATTAAAGATGGCTGAGAAACATCTTAAAAAGTGTTCATCATCATTAATAATTAAGGAAATGCAAATTTAAACCACTCTCAGATATCATCTCACTCCAATACGACTAGCTTAGATCAAGAAAACAAAAGACAACAGATGCTGGAGGGGTTGTGGGGAAAGGGGAACACTCATCCACTGCTGGTGGGAATGTAAACTTGTACAACCACTATGGAAAGCGGTGTGGAGAACTGCTAAAAGTCTCAGAATGAGCCTACCACCTGACCCAGTCATACCACTCCTGGGTATATACTCCAAAGACTCATCCTACCACAAAGATACATGCACATCCATGTTTATTGCAGCTCTCTTCACAATAGTGAAGAGCTGGAACAAACACAATTACCCCTCAACAGACAAGTGGATGACAAAAATGTGGTACTTCTACACAGTGGTGTACTATTCAGCGATAAAGAAGGATGACATTATGAACTTTGCAGATAAATGGATGGACCTTGAAGCCATTATCCTGAGTGAAGTAACACAGTCCCAGAAAGACAAACAGAGAATGGTTTCCCTCATTTGAGGATGCTAACACCAAATCTCCCAGACAAAAGGCAACATTATGGTTATATTTCTGTTTATCTGAAAGCAACTATGTTGTTATAATGTGAATCTCTCAACGGGCTCTAGAATCCACCCACTAATTATTTTCAGACTCTGTAATTACTGTATATGGGTGGAGAGTATGTATCCATATTTCAGAGTAATATAAAAATAATGGAGGAAAATGTGAATTCCTAAACATAAAAAAAAAAGACTGAGAGAAAGATGTAGGACAGTTATGGCAGAATGCTTGATCTGGGATGGGGTGGGGTGGGCTGGGGGGAAGGGAAAGGGCAAGATGTCTGAACTGAACTGAAAAATGATGTATGAAATACACAAAACATCATTAAAAAAGTATATATAAAAATAAAGAAAGCAGAGAGGGAGGGTGCCATTAAAGTTAATAAAATTTAAGGCTTTTCTTCTGTGGTCTTCCTCTTGATTTGTCATGGAATCATTTTACTCTCTTGTTTAATATCATTCTAAGGAAGTTAAAATTAAAATTTTATGTTATAAAAAAAGGGTTATAGAGAAAATCTGAAGCTTGGTACTCTGTGAAGCTAACAGAGGCCACTGTTGAAGAAGGTGCAGCCTCAGTTGCAGTGAAAACCACAGAACATAGTAGAGATACCAAGACTGTGAGTTGACCGCTAAGGATAGTGGCAGGTGTGGTATGCAGCCAGCCCGAGTTTATGAGACAAGCTGCATGTGTTGTGGATGGCAGAGCCAGAGAAGGGGATCTTTCCAAGTCCTCTGGAACCTAGAAGTCAATCCCAGTTGTCTATGATACCGGACTTTGGTTTTGTTTAATTGTACCCTGGTTCTTACCTCTTTATGTTTAATTTTTTTATTATTTATTTTTGTATGTGTATGAATGTACTGTCTGCATGTAGCTTTGTGCACCTGTGTCGTGCAATGCTGCGGAGGTCAGAAGAGGGTCTCGGATTCCCCTGGAACTGGAGTTCTCCTAGATTTGGAGTTACAGACGGTTCTTAGCCTCCATGTGGGTGTTGGGGATAGAACCTGGGGTCCTCTGCAAGAGCAGTCGGTGCTCTTAACTGCTAGGCTATCTCTCCAGCCCCGGTTCTTCCCTCTTTAAATAAGACAGTATGTAGCTTGTTTTGGATTTTATAGGAATCCACTGTTAAGAGAATTTCAATTTTCATTGTTTTAATTTTTTCAAAGCCATTTTTTATTGAAGCTCTATGCATTTCATACAAAATTTCAAATCAAATCTAGACCTGTGCCCCTCTCCCTGCCCCCCCACCCCAAGAGCTCATGCATTCTGCCAAATATGTTTTTCATCTTTTTCTTAGTCTCTCTCAAAATTCTCAATGCAAAGGTTTACTGTTTTGAGCAGAAGTTCACCGTTTCAGTCAGTTCTTTGACGCAGTCTTTCTGTTGTTGTTGTTGTTATTCCCTCCAATATGCATCACTCCAAAATATGCACATATGCATGCCACATATATCATAGGTTTTATCATCTTTGGCTTATGATTTTTTTTCTTTATTAGGCTGAAAGATGTCATGTTTGAAGGCTCCTCCTTGGCAAGCCCAAACAACCATCAGTTCTGCCCTTGTGTTCCACACTGGGGTTTTCCCTTCCCATGGTCACCAAATGAGGTCCAGTAAGCACCATGTCCTGTCTTGGTCTTCCTGTACTGGTCTCCATGATACAGCCTGGGTGGTCCAACAATGGAAGTCTATACCCTGAAGAGGCTGAAACTGTTTTAATTTTTTAAAAACTGTGGGACTTTATTTTAAATGGAATTTTAGGAGTTCTCTCAGTACAATTGTACGCGTTTGATGGTATTAGGTCCATTCTTCTTCATTGCTCCTCCTATCGCTCCTATTCCCCAATTTAATGCAGCTCGAGATGCAAATGACTTGTATATAAATAAGATACTACATTATAATTATTATAATATATAACATATAATGTATATATACATTATATAATATACATATGAATTTATATATATATTTATGGCCTACAGAGTCTGATTTGTGTCCTCAAATACCTTTTAGTGTAGGTCCATCTACTGAGTCCACCAAGAGTACCATTTCTGGTGAAGTAAGAAATCTCAACCTAACCCAAGGAGCTTTTGACATTTGATGGCTATTGGGACAGGGAAAGAGAGACAGTGGGACTTTGAAAGTTTTAATACTAATATTAACATGAGATTCTTGAAGATAAGAGATGGAAAGGTTATGATTTAAGAGTGATTGTGGTAAAAGTTACAAATTCCTGCTGTTGTAAGTGCCAGATGTCCAGAAGACTGTTGGTCTTCTAGAAACCATGAGATTGATGGCTCTAGAGCTAAACCCATGCCTGAGGCTGGTGGCCTCATGGCTGCAAGATTGATAGTCTTGAAGCCGGCATACAACCACAAAGCCGATGGGCTTTGCGGTCAAAGCTAGCTGGGAAGCTGTTGGATCTCACAGCCCCCACGCATGGACAAACCCATGGCCAGAATCTGTTGTGAGGTCGGAGACAGGCATATCCTAGTGGCTCACTGCCCAGCCAGCCTAGCTGAAAGGGCAAGCTCCAGATTCAGTGAGGGATCATGCCTCAAAAAACCCAGTGAAGATCAATAGTGAATGTCCTAGTTACTTTCTATTGCTGTGATAAAACACTGACCAAAACTAACTTTGGGAGAAAGGGTTTATTTCATCTTATAGCTTACAGTTCACCATCGGGAGGAGCCAGAGCAGGAGCTGAAGAAGAGACCATGAGAATACTGCTTACTGGCTTGCTTCTCTGGCCTGTGCTCAGCTTGCTTTCTTACACAACTCAGAACATACACATCCCACATTGGGCTAGGGTCTCATATCACTCAACAACCAAGGAAGTGCCTCAGAGACAAGCCCCCAGGCCATTTTGATTGAGGAAATTTCCCAACTGGTGTGTTGACAACTGAAATTCTCCAGCATAATTGACCCTTGTCAACCTGACACATAAACCCATCACTTGTGGGCATGCCTGAGCTTGGGCATGTGTTTGCTAACACTTCAGTCAGCATGTTTTGGGGTCATGAGCCAAATCATAGGACTTCCTTGTTTATGAGCCATGAGCTGGGAAGACATGTGACTGTGCAAAGGTCTGGAATTGGCTACTGGGAGGTGATGTCATGCAATGGGGGGGGGGCTGCTAGTCCCAAGCCTATATAGTTGGTTGCCTTGCAGTAATAAAGTAGAATTCCTACAAGCTTTGCTGCTTGACAGAGATGTCTGGTTTTTTTTTATTACACGATCAATCATGGACCTCTTAATCTTTCAGGTAGCATTTTACCTTGTGTAATCATAGGGCTGCCTCCCCCAATTGGTTGCAGTCAGTTTTAAAGTCATGGGAACCAATACAGCTCCTAATCTTTGTGCAACAAACATTTTACTCACTAAATTCTCTCTCCAGTCCTTAGCTTAATTCATACTATATGCAAAAATTAACTTAAAATGTCTCAAAGATCACAGTATAAGAGCTAAAAATGTTCTTAGAAAAAACGAGTAAGAATGGATTTTCAATACTTCAGATTTGACTCTAGGTTATAGCATCACAGCATAATATGAAGAAGAAGATGAAGGAGAAGAAGAAAAAGAAGAAGAAGAAGAAGGAGAAGAGGAGGAGGAGGAGAAGAGGAGGAGGAGGAGGAGGAAAAAAAGATCAGACTTCATCAAAATTAAAATTTGTTGTGTATGAAAAGACACTACTAAAGGGCTAGAGAAATGGCTCAGCAGTTAAGACTGCTCTTACAGATGACCCAGGTTCAGTTCCCAGCTAACAACTGCCTATGACTCCAGTTCCAGGTGATCTGATGCTCTCTTCTGACATCCTTAGGTACTTCACAGCACAGGTGCACTTACGTACATGCAGGCAGTACACTCATGTACATAAAATAAAAATAATAAGTAAAATATTAAAAAGACACTATTAAGAAAGAAAAGGCTGGGCATGGTGGCACAGGCCTACATCTTAGAACTTTGTAAGGATAGTAGTTGGATCAGAAGTTCAAGGCCAGCCTGGGTTATATGAGACCTTGCTTCAAAACAACAAACCAAACCAAACCAAAGAAAACAGAAAGTTAATAAAACAGAATTGAGAAAATATTTGCAAATATTTTACCTACTTATCCAGACTTTAGCCTGGACACCTTATCAAGTAGATAAGGTGTCCAGGCTAAAGTCCAATAGTGAAAAACAAATGAAGAGGGCCAACAGAACACATGCATGCATCCCACAAGTGGATGAAATCACAGTCAACATCCTTTTGAGGAAACATAAATCCAAACCATGATAAGATGTCATTTGTGGTGGTTTTTCTTCATAGTCAACTTGACTGTATTTGGAATCTCCTTGAGGACACACATCTGAGTATATCTGTGGGGGTGTTTCTAGAGATGTTTAACTGACCAAGGAAGATCTACCCTAAACATGAGTGGCCCTATCCCATGGATTGGAGTCTTGTATTGAATATCAAGGGGAAAATGAGAAGGCAAGCTCAGCAATCAGATAAAACCCATCATAGATCTGGGGAAGTGGGCAGGAGGCCCCAACCTTAGCTGAGGAACTATCAGCAGCCGATCAGTGCTGGGGGAGGGAGAAGTAGTCTTCTTTACTAAAGTGATGCTTGATAGGCTGACCAGGCTCCAGTAGATGAACTCACACTGAGGGACATCTGGGTACACAAACTTGATTTGAAAGGCTTTAACATTTAAGGCAGAATGCATGAAATCCTGTGGTCAGGCTATGGTGGGTGCAGATAGGGGAGGTCTAAATATGATTAAAATGAAATAATAAGTATGAAATCCACAAAATCAATGAAAATATACATTGGAAAATATTTAAAAATAAAAAATGAAATGATCAACCAAAAATCTGAAATTTGCTTGTAGGTTTAAGTAATTTGCTTATGAAAATTTGCCTATAATTCCCATATGTCTGACTAGATTGGTTAATCTATGTTTTAAGGAAAGGAAAAGAACCAGGAATTGACTTGCCTATGTAGAATATGAAGATATGGTAATATTCATATAGAATATGAAGATATTGTAATATTAATATAGCTGAAACCAGGATGTTCAGGAGGAATGAAGCTTTGTGACAATATCCTGCTGCCAAGTTGTAAATAGTGAATTTCAATTTTTTGTGAATTTCCTGAGAAACTTTTAGAAGTAATTGTGTGTGTGTGTGTGTGTGTGTGTGTCTTAGAAGAATTTTCCTAGTTCTGTGAAAGAAATCTGAAACTTGCAAATAGTATTTGCAAATAGAAGGTGGGAAAGAATGCAGCTTGCTCCTATGTTTGAATTATTAAGATAAGCATGTTGTCCTGGTTGTAATTTAAAATTATTTAATCTCACTGAAACTTTGAACGCATGATATTTTAAAACACAAAAGTGGCAAGAAAACTGTCTCGACACTCATTTGATCAACTTGATTGAACAAACAACCTGTCACCCCCCTCTGAATGGTGGGACTGTGGGGGTTTGGGCACAACAGTCTGTAGATTGGTTTTGCACGAAGGATGCTTATACTCATGGATTATCACTTATAGCTAAAAAATGAAAAAAAAAAAAACCTGAAAGATGCAGGACAGTTATGGCAGAATACATGATCTGGGATGGGGTGGGGGTGGGGAGGAAGGGAAAGGGAAATATGCCTGATCTGAATTGGAAAATGATGTACGAAATTCACAAACCATCAATAAAAATTAAATTAAAAAAAAAGAAACATGAATCTATGGATAAATATCATTAAAGGACAATACAGAAAAATGTATTTTTCATCTGTGTAAATTTGAAGGTAGAAATTTCCTAAAATATGTTAATTTCAAATAGAGAAGTGTGACTATTTCAGTGTTCTTTTGATTAAATCGTGCTTTTTGAAGTAAAAAAAAAAAAAAAAAAAAAGAAAATATCACTATGTAGCCCTGGCTGGCCAGGAGTTCACTATGGAGAGCAGGCTGGCTTGCATCTCACAGAGATCTGCCTGTCTCTGTATCCTGTGTCCTGGGATAAAAGGCAGGCTCCACCAGGCCCAGCTATTCTTGGTTGTCTTTAACTTTAAAAATATTGACAGCATGAAGACTTGGTGTAAGCATAGGAAAGATGTATTGAGACCGCACTTGCAAGTGTACAGTTGGTCTCTGGAATGACAGAGAGTGTTATCAAAGGCCACTAAATCAATAAAGCAAATATTGGTCTCTTTGAGTCAAGCAAGACTCCTCCATCAGCATCAGCTACACCTCACCTGCCTGGAAATACTGTGCAGCGGTGGCAGCCATATGTCTGTATATCCCAAATCTAATTGGCTAGTAGCTCTCTCCTTGGAGGAATAATTCATGGCTGATGCCACAAGCTTACATTCTCTAGCAGTTAGGAGATGTTATAAGCCACAGTAAGACCTCATCATCTTTTACAGAAAAGCTATAGTTCCTGGCTTAGCATACCATCCAAACATCTGTGTCTATACCAATGTAACCTACCATAATAATTAGTACTGCTTAAATGTCTGTATATCTAATTGCTTGTGCTTCATTAGTAGGATTAAAAGGTTATTCCTGGACAAACTGCCAACCCATGAAAAGAAACAGCCAGAACTGATCAGAGTCCAAGACGACATCTCCAGAGAAAGTAGACTGTTTTGATTCTCACCCACTTGCGCCCTTTTTCTCAAGCCTAGGGAACAATCTGTGGAAGAGGGGGTGTGGTAGAATGTAAGGGTTGCGATTGGGGTGAATTGTGAAACTACAGCAACATAGACTGGACTCTTATTTGATCAACATGATTGTACATACAAGCCCCTCCCGCTGGACAATGGGGGGCCTTGGGCTGTATAAGTTTGGGCATAGCTGCTTGCAAATTGGTTTTACATAAAGGATGCTTGTATTCATTACTTATTATTATTAAAAAATCAAATAAAAGAAAAAAAGACAATACAACACAAAAAAGAAAGGCAAGCTGAGCAGCATTAATGTTATATTTCTTTTTATCTGAAAGCAACTGTGCTATTATAATGTGAATCCCTTATGGGCTCTAGAAATAACTTACCACTTATTTTCAGACTTTGTAACTGCTGTATATAGGTAGATGGTATGTATACATATCTTAGAGTAATATAAAATTAAAGGGGAAAGATGTGAATTCCTAAACATATTTTGGAATTAACAAGCAGTTTATTTTCAGAGGTCATAATTTTGGTATATATGTGACATTTATATAGGTTTATTTTGGAGCAATACAGATGGGAGGGAACAATAACAACATAAAGACTGTGTCAGAGAACTGACTGAAACAATAAACCTCTGCAGGGAAAAACTTAAAAAATATTGAGACCAATCTGTGAACTGGAAAAGAGGTAGAATAATGGGAGTCATTTTTCTTTAAAGAAATAATACTCAAAATCAAGGATAAGTTAAATTCCTCACATCCATGTCAAAATATCCTATGACTTTATTAGAATGTGTAGAAAATAGAAAAAACAGAATTATAGTCTGAAAAAAAAACCCATGAAATCATAAATAAAGGATTTCTCAGAAGGATATAATGAAATGAAATCACACACACATACACACACACACACACACACACACGAGGTTGCAGCTCTTTGGGGGCATAAGTCATTTTCCATCGATGATGTCTTGAGAATTATCCTGAGCCTTTTTTTGATTCATATAATAATAATGTTATAACCAAAGCAATTTAGTTTATCATGCTTTCACCTAAAATATCTGCAAGAAAATTGCACAACTTAAAGCTAAATAATAATTTAGAAAGTGATTTTAACCTGCAATCTTTTAAACTTCTTAAAATATGAGGAAATCATTTAGTCTCATTAATTTTTTCCACTTAGTATAGCTATTGCTGCTGTACATAGTCATGCAAATAAAAATATAACTAAGTGCAGCAGATGGCAATTAACACAGAGACCCACAACTGGTCAATGTGCAGGAGTAAGAAACTTTGGAGTGCTCAGCCGTAAATGGGACATATATATTATATCCTTTTCTCCCACTATGAAGTAATCATTGCATAAGAGGCAACAGAAAGATATTGTAAGAGCCAGAGGTGATGGAGGAAAATAAGAAAACTATGGAGGTGTGAGCTAGTAAGGAGCATTTTCAAAAACAATGGGGCAGTTGCTCATATGAACCCACAGATTGTATGATAGCATGCATAAGACCTGTACAAGCCCAAGGAGGAACCTTTGAGCACTTCCTTAAGGAAAATATGACATCTTTTGGGAAAAAGAATCCTCCAATTCAAGTGATATCTGTATGTATGTATATATTTATATATAAAACTATATATATATGTATATATGCTGTAGCGATACAAGTTGGAGAGAGCAGCAACAAAAGAACTGAAAAAAAAAACTCTTGAAAGACTCAGAAAAAGATGCAGGACATGTATGGCAGAGTGCAGGGACTCGGGTGGGGGGCATGGAAAGGGAAGCGACTCTAGATTCGATTGAGAAATGACATATGACCTATCGAAAAAGTTTAATAACAATTAAAAAAAGAAATATGGCATCATGAACTTTGCAGGTAAATGGGTGGAATTAGAAGATATTATGCTAAGGGAAGTAACTGTCTCAGAAAAACAAACAATGAATGGTATCCCTCATTTGTGGATGCTAGCACCAAATATCTAGTTGTAAGGCAAACTGAACAACATTAATGTTATGTTGCTTTTTATCTGAAAGTCAACTGTGCTCTTATAATGCGAATCCTTTAACAGGCTCTAGAATTAACCTACCACTTACATTCAGACTTTGTAATTTTGGTATATGGGTAGAGGGTATGTGTGTGCATTTTAGAGTAATATAAAATTTAAAAGGGAAAACATGAATCCTGAAATATGATTTGGAAATAACATGCAGTTTATTTTCAGATGACATAATTTTAGTATATGTGTGACATATATATGTATATATGCATATTTTGAAGCAATACAAATTGAGGGAAAAACAACAACAAAAAAGCTGGGACAAAGAACTGACTGAAACAGTAACATTCTCCCCAAACAATAATCTTCTGCATAGAAAAACTCTAAAAAGACTCAGAAAAAGATACAAGACATATATGGCAGAATGCATGAACTCAGGTGGGGTGAAGGGCATGGAAAGGGGAATGAGTCTGAATTGAACAGAGAAATGATGCATGAAATGCACAAAACTTCAATGAAAATGTTTTCGCTCAAAGTATGATTCATATTAAGCTTGCAACTTGATAACCACATCTTATCATGTTTTTGTGGTGTGAAGAAAGAACATAGATTCTTTCTTTCCTTTTTTTTTTTTTGTACTTTTGAGACAGGGTCTCCCTTTAGTCCCAGCTGGCCTGGAGCTCGCTTTGTAGATTGCAGTCCAGCAGATTAGCAGAAGCAGAGGCTTAGGTGGATGCACCAAGCTCAATGATTCTTTAATAAAACTCTTTGAATTTTATATTAAAGTTTCAACACTTAAAGTTTTCCTTCCATCACTAAAGATATGTTTTGAAAAGTGAGATTATTGTATAATTTTCCTACAAAACAAATTATTCTTTCTAGCTGTAAAGTTCAATGAATTTAGACAAGTGTATGAAGTCATGCATCATTACCACAATGAAGACAGAATTTCCTCAGCATCTCCAATGTTCCTCTTTGCTCCTTGTAGAGAACACTTTATCACCTCATTGATCGGCTTTCTGGCTCTGTAGCTGCCCCTGTTTGTGATTCTCATATAAATGAATTACGGAATATGCAGATCTTTATTCTGAGATCTTCATTAGCATATCTAGGAATTCATAAGTATTGTTGCATGAATCAGTAATCCATTAGTTTTATTGCTAAGTAGTATTGCATTACATGCTTTATGTGTTCTCTATTCACATTCTTGTTTCTTGACTTTAGCTGCTATGAGCAAAGACACTATGAGTTTTATACTGGTCTTCCAGCACACATTTCTTTTCTCTTAGTTACTCCTAAGGTTGAGGTTGTGGTGGTATGACACTTGAATATCTGTCTTTTTGAGAACTTGCCAAGATGCTATTTAAAGTGGTTATGTAATTTTTAATTTCTGAGGCTTGTCAGACTTAAACATTTTAGCAATTCTAAAAGGTATATGATAGCATCTTTTCACGGTTTATTTTGCATTTTCCTAATAACTAGTGATATCAGGTATCTTTTGTTAGTGTTTATATGCAGCCTGTATTTCTTCTTCATTTATTTCATCCATTTTAAAGGTGTTGTTTCCTTACTACTATTTAAATATTTTAGACATGAACCTTTATTATATCTAATTGACTCTCATTTTATTATGGGGTTACCCTGCTGTGAAGCCATCATTAGTAAAAAAATGCATTTAATCTGACAGGGCATGGTGGCACATGCCTGTAATCCTAGCACTTGGGAGGCAGAGGCAGGCAGATCTTTGTGAGTTCAAGGCCAGCCTGGTCTGAGTTCCAGGACAGCTGGGGCTACAGGGAGACCCTGTCTCATAAAGACAAAAAAATGCATTTAATCCATCTAATGAGCTTACTGACAATAGCTTAGGCTGATTTTCTTTAGACAGTCTTAGAACATTCATATTGCTGAGTTGGGTGATTTCTTCATACACAAAGTCTGTTTAGTTAATGAAGTATTGAATATATCCTGAAACCTACTGAACTCTATGGGATCACAGTACCTTGCAGGCATTAACTTACCAAAATTTCATAAGGCTTTTAGTTCTGGGGATCTAATATACAGTGTGGTGACTGTAGCAAAATGACAAATGTATTTTAAAAGTAGAATAAGTTTATTTCAAATAAATAAGAATATTATTGTGGCAGTCATTCTCTGGTTTGAAAAATATAGAGACTCAAGGCTGTTGCAGGTTTTTGACTTTGATTTTTTTATCATTAAATTCCATTTTTAAAGAAATAAAATCAGCAATGTAATAATAATATTGAACAAAGAAAGTGTATCTATTCTTATTACTCACTGATGTTTCTTTTATAAAAAGTTAATTCCAATTAAAAATGCTTTCATTTAATGTCTCTTTCTCAAGTGACCTTTCTACATTGGTGTTTATAAAAGTTTTTAGAAAACAAATGTTAAGGAGGAACAATATTTATAGAACATTTAAAAATTTAATTTTAAGAAAATAAAAGATATTTTCTGTTCCTTCCAGTGAAAAGAAATCTTTAGAATTTTTTGTTATTGTTTTATAAACCAAATCACGATCTGTTTGAGTAAAAAAAAGAAGACATAAGAAGAGTTGGAAGGAGACTGGGAGGGATAAAAATAATGGGTATAATGCACATGTATGAAATTCTCAAAAATAAAATAAAATAAAATGTCATTATTACACATGCCTGATGACACAAAGGTGTAATCACAGTTGGACAATGCACTGAGATTTGGTATCAAAACAAAAAGTAAAAGAGGGCAGGAGATCTCAATGGTAGACTGCTTGCTTACCATGTGTGAGGTCCTGGGTTCCAAGACTAATAATGCCAAAAAAGGCTATCATTCCAAGGAAGGTCCTTCAGAAGTAACCTTGTCTCACTCTCCCACATTACTGCTGAGAAAACCAAAGACAGAAGGTATGAAAAGAGATAAAGATTACAAAATATTTTTCCATGTCATTGCTGAGACATAGACTTGCTAAGATTTGAGACAGGCTCTTATAATGCCACTCCAGAGACTCTGAAGCATTAAGAATACATCATAGCTGAGCATGAGGTGGTAAATGCTTATAAACCCCAGTAACATAGGAGGATTACTGCCAGTTCGAAGTCCTAGGCTCCATGGTAAGTTCCTGGTCAACCTGGGCTACAGAATGAGAAGCTTTCTCTAAAAGGCAAAGAAAAAGAAATGCATCAAATCCTTTTTGTGATTTCCACTCAGTCAGTGTTTGGGCACCATCTTATCCTCAGTGACACACCAAGGCATCCAAAGACAATGGTTTGAGGATCAAGGGATAAAAGTCCATTATTACTTCTGAATAATTTCAGACGTTAAAAATTAGCTTCAATTTCTAAAACCTTTGAAACTGCTGAGAATTAAAAAAAATACATGTTTATAAGTATTCTTAGTAGCTTTCCCTCAGAGGCTTGCTTTTCCCTAAATATTAATATTTAATTTCAATATAAAATAAAACTCATGCTATTTTCCCAATTTTGTTTTGGATATGGGGATACATGAAGACCCTCCTCATTTACTTTGCAAGGGCCTGCTTGCTCAGGTCCCTTTGTGTGGTGTTATATCCTAGTGTTTTTCACCCTGTTGATTAGGTGGGTCTTCTTGAGATATCCTTTCTATAGGAAACTGTGCAGCAAGATGATAATAGCTGACATGCTGGCTGACCGTTGATGCTAATTACATATTTCCTTGAACATTCTTGTTTGTAATTAAATGCTATACCGCTCAGTGTAGATGTGGGAGGTGAGACGAACTTCCTGGGAAGACTTGCTGGCTGAATGTCAGTGTAAGTCTTCACGGAGAGTGGTGCTTCCATTTGCTCTTTGAAGTAAATTACCATATGAGAAAATTTGAACAGAAAACTTTTGTAACTAGGGAAGAAGAGATTAAAAGCCACTCACCAGGATAGGCGAAGAATCAGGTTAACATTTGGGAAAGTTCTCTGACCAAACTATATTTTCTGTTGAAGACTATTGGGAAGGATAGTTGGGATCTAGATGGGTTATGGTGATGAAAAGGGATGTGGAGACTTGAATTCCACTCCAAGCGAGCTTGAAATGAAAATGTAGATTTCTAGAATCCACCCACCAATTATTTTCAGACTCTGTAATTATTGTATCCATATTTTAGAGTAATATGAAATTAATGGAGGAAAATGTGAATTCTTAAGCATAAAAAAGACTGAAAGATGTAGGACAGTTATGGCAGAATGCATGATCTGGGATGGGATGGGGTGGGGTGGGAAGGGATAGGGGAATATGCCTGAACAGAAATGAAAAATGATGTATGAAATACACAAAATATCAATCAATCAATCAATCATCAATAAGTCAATTTCTAAGCAGAGAAGGGACTTAAAATGTGATTGGTTTTGGAAGTTAATCACTTTTAAGGATGGTTCGAGGAGAAATGGGAGGAGGAAGTTAGTGTGTAACGAAGCTTCAACTTGTCTCTCAGCACAGCTGAGCAGTTCTTTAAGTTTTTAAATGCTTTTACAGGAAATTCTGGAAGCAGCCATTACATACCATCCCTTCATGCTTTCAAGCTGTGCTGGACAGCTTTAGTGTCAACTTGACACACCTGGGTTGAGGGAGCCTCCATTGGGGAATTGCCTCCATTGGACTATCCTGTGGCCCTGTCTGTGGAGTATTTTCTTGATTTTTGAGTGATGTGGGAATGCCTAGCCCACTGTGGGCAACGCTGCTTCTGGTCAGATTGTTGGGTATTATAAGAAGCCAAGCTGAGCATAGGCCAGGGGAGCAAGCCAGTATTCCTCCATGGCCTGTGCTTCAGCTCCTGCCTCCAGGTTCCTGCCAAGAGTTCCTACCTTGGGTTCCCTAAGTGATCAGCTGTGACCTGAGAGATGTAAGATGGATAAATCCTTTCCTCCCCAAGTTGGTATTGTTCAGAGGGTTTGGTCACAGTGATTGAAAGCAAACTAGAACATAACCCTTTGACTCTTGTCTTTTAGAGGATTACTATCTTTTTATATTGAGAAGTTAAAAGTTTGTAACTATGAGCTCATGTTTTACTCTGTTTATAGCAATATGTTTATTTCCTTTATGAATAGAAGGATATACATTTTTAGTTTCTTCTCTCTTGTTTCTTCTTCCTTTCTGCTATCAAAGTACATTTGTTTTCAGCTTTGGAGATAGATTGATGGGTAAAGACATTTGCCACCAGACCTGTTGACCAGAGTTCAATCCCAGGATTCCATACAGGAGCAGGAGAGAACTGACCCCTACGAATTGTCCTCTGATCCCCACAAGTACACCACAGCATATATGGACCCCCACAAAACACATATACACAATAAAGAAGTCAATATAAAAATCCTGGAAAGTGGATTTTTAATTTGATTTTGTGTCCTCATACTTTACTACACATGTACTTTAGTCCTATCAGTCTATGGGTTATATACATGTAAATTGACGTCATTTGCAAGTAGCCATAGTGTTACTTTCTCCTTTCCAATTAAGATGTTTTTATTTCTTTCTGTTGCTTAATGAATCTGGCTAAGACTGTCAGTACAATGTGGAAAAGGAAGAGTAGAAGTGAAGACCCAGATCTTGAGTAAACCCAGCCCTTTCACATCTAACGTGATGCCAGTGAGGGCTTCTTCATATGCTGCTTTTATTTTGTTGACTGTCCTTCCTTTCCTAATTTGTTGAGAGTTTTCATCATGAAGCCTTATTAAATTTTACCAAGTTGGTTTTTGCTCCTATTGAGATGATAATATGATTTCTCTCTCTTCATTTATTAATTTGTATATGTTTAAAATGTTAACAGGCTTCTTTTAATTTTCAAATTTAGGTGTAATATCTAGACACAAACCACTGCAGTATAATCAAATTGTAACAATACTCTACTCTCTTTTTTTTTTTTTTTTGGTCTTTTTGAGACAGGGTCTCCCTTTAGTCCCAGCTGGCCTGGGGCTTGCTCTGTAGATCAGGTTGGCCTTGAACTCACAGATATCCACCTGCCTCTGCCTCCCGAGTGCTGGGATTAAAGGTGTGCACCACCATTCCCGGCATACTACTCTCTATAATTACAGAATTTGAACTCCTATAAATTTAGTGGACAATGTGATAACCTATGAAGGTGCATCCCATTGAAAAGTGGTCTGTGCTTGAAGATATTAACTCCTGAAAGGACACTGTCACAGGAACTCCTACTAAGACACTCTGACTTTCACATTTCTCCAGAGAAACAGAATGGATAGGTTATATCTCCCATGTGTAGCCAATATATATGCACCTCCTATTTATTTTAGAGATTAATGCTAAGGAATTGGCTTATGAGTTTATAGGAGCTGAAAAGTCCAAAACTCACAGGACAGGCTGGTGTGCTTAAAGGTTGTATTCAGAACTCATGTTTCAGGTTTGAGGCAGAATGTTTTCCCTCTCAGCAGAGCTAAGTTTTGCTAAGAAGTCCTTCCACTTGATTTGATGAGGCCAATGCATATTTTTGGAAAGAAATTTACTTGAAGTTAACCCACTGTGTGTAATAATCACTCTAAGAACATTCTTTTACAGAAATTCATGAAGTGTCATTGACTGAATGTCTAGAGAATGTAGCCTAGCCAAGATGACAGAGAAAATTGATATCATAGACATTACTCAAGAACCAACTCCACTTTCCAGTTCTTGCATTTTAGAGATTGAAAATTTGCTTTAACAGAGGTAGTCCAGTCGACCACTATCTTATGTTAGATGCTGGTGAGGTGCCCAGGTGCACACATGGCACCTGTGTGCTCTCTGGGACTCTGCCATCACCTTTATGTAGGATTTCAGTTTCTACATGTAGTGTTGAAGCTATTGCAATGTGTCCACAGGACTCTATCTGACCTCTCCCTGGCCCTTGTCCTATGTCGTTCTGGGGACTCCCCGAAGGGCTAATAGGGTGTCAAGTATTAGTGTGTGCATGCTTCATTTAAGCCAACATTCCTCTCTTTTCATTTTACCTGAGATTTGTTTCTGAGTAAATTTGTATATACATGGGCATATATATACCTATATATATGGATATATATGCCTATATATATATGGATATATACACTTTACTTTGTTTTTTAACATTATATTTTGGACTTTGGCATCATTTACTCAAATGAAAATAAACATATAATTTGCATTTGTGAGGTTATTATTGAAAGAAAGAATAACTTACTGGAACCAATTTAAGAGTAAACATAAATTTTCATCAGCATACTGCTATCAGAGTTTTCTTTCTGGTCTCGAACATCTATCAGGGGTTCTTACATTCCCCAAATCTACACGTGAATGAGAGGTTTTAAACAAAAGAGTGAATGTGACATTGTGTTTAGGGATCTTTCTAGATTTATGTCAGATTCTGTGTTACTTCCATCACCATTTCCTAAGTCCAAACACCAGCGTCTGACTAAGGGGATAATTCTCTGCATGGGAGACAATGAGGAGCAGCAGGCTGATTTTGAACTCCAAAGGTACATGGATTATTTAGCTATTGCTAAACATTGGAGGAAAAGCCACACCAAAACAGTCTTTGTTTTTGCATAGCAACAGGGCATTTTGAAAGTGGGAAAGAAATAAAAAAGAATACAAAGAAAGCGAAGAGATGAAATTGAGTAACATTATTCAGATGATTATCAGGACAGAACAGCTATTGACTCAGGGAGATGTCCTCCATTTAATTGCTTTTCCTTTTAAAAAGGTGCTATTATGATAAGATGATCTTAACAGTTTTCCCTTAGTGTCTGGAAACATGAAATGTATTAATAATAAAAGGGAAACGAAGTATAAATAAATACATGCTTACATGGCAAGATGCTGAATCCAGGTGCTGTTCTTTAAGCCCACTTCCTCTCTCTCTCTCTCTCTCTCTCTCTCTCTCTCTCTCTCTCTTTGTGTGTGTATGTGTGTGTGTATGTGTGTGTGTATGTGTGTGTGTTTGGGTGCATCTATGTGGGAGTGCATGTTTCACACTAGAGGTCAACCTCAAGTGCTGTTGTCCAGGAGTCAGCCACTTTGTTCTTGTTTTTTTAAAATTTTATTGAATTTTTGTGATTTTATACAATATAATTTGATGGTATTTAGATATCCTCTCCTAATCACACCTCTCCTTACTACCCCCATCCAATTTTAATGAACTCTATTATATACATAATATATGTACTCTCTCTCTCTCTCTCTCTCTATATATATATATATATATATGCCATATATATGTCCTGTAGAGTCTGATTTGTGTCCCTAAGTATCCTTTAGTGTGGATCCATCCAGTGGAGCCTGGTTAACCTACCAAGAGTCCCATCCTTGTGAGAGAATGTCTTTCCCCTTCCCAGCAGCCATCAGTTGCTAAAAGTTCCTTAGGTTGGGATTTCTTACTCGCTTCCCCATGTCTGTGCTGGAATTTTGTCTAGTTTGAGCTTGCATGGGATTTGAGGTTGTCCATCTCCTGGCTCTGACAGTCTTTCCATTCTCTCTTCCACAATGATCTCCAAGGAGGCAAAAGTTCGAAATAAGTGTCCTATTCAGGGATAAGCACTCTGTGCCCCTTGTTCTTCGCATATTGGCCAATAGTGAGTTTCTGGGTTAATCACATTTTGCTGTATAAGGAAATTAGACTAGTGAGAGTTGAGAGATGCATTCATCTTAAATGTGGAGACTGCATGGAAGAAGTGTCACGTAGGGTTAGGTGTCTCACAGGCACTTATTTGCTGCATTTGACCAGTTGTTTAACTCTGTAATAATCTCCATCTGGTGCAAAAATAAGCTTCTCTGATGAGTGGTGAGAAATTCACTTGCCTGTAAATATGGTGATGCATATTTAGAATAAAATAAGAAATTATGTCAATCTAGGAATGTGGCAAATGTAGGTTTTTCTCTAGGATCTATAACCTCTGCAGCCATATGTATTTGGTTATGTTACTAGTACCATACAGAAGTTCCCTCCCATTGAGCAGTCATCCACTTTGTTTTCTGAGACAGATTTCTCACTGGATATTGGGCTAGGCTGCTGGTTATCAAGCCCTAGGGGTATGTCTTTCTCTGCCACCCCACATCTGCAAGTACTAGAGTGTACTACCATATCAAGCTTTTTATGCTAGTGATTGAACTCAGATCTTTTTTTTTTTAACACATTTTGTTATTAATTTATTTATTTTGTATGTGTATGAATGTATGTCTGAATGCAGATTTTTGTGCACGCTTATGTCGTTGTGCAATGCCGCTGAGGTCAGAAGAGGGTCTCGGATTTCCCCTGAGTGCGACTGGAGCTGAGTTCTCTACTGGCAATGCGTTAGTTCAGACGGTTCTCGATAGCCGCCCACGCATGTGTGCGGTGCTGGTGGGGATCGATTACCCGTGTCCTCTGTACAGACGCGGTCGGGCCTTAACGTAAGGCCTCAGCTTACAGCCATCTCTCCAGCCCTTTGAACTCAGCATTCTTAATGCTTGCCACGGATTCAAGCTTTATTATTGACTGAAAACTGTGTTCCCAGCTTTCTACTTCTTTTTCTACTAGGGGAAACTGAGTCCATTAATTTGACACCAAAGAATGGCATATCATGAATTCTTACAAAGACCAGTGGAGTACCATCAATGTGAAGCTCCTTCACATATTATATAGATAGCAATTATTGTTTGATTGGTTGGTTGGTTCCTTATCGTGTCGGATAACTCAAGTATCATTATCAGCAGGCAAGACGCCATTACTCGTGCGCCAGAGGTACCGGGGCACGGGCTAGGTCAGGCGGAACTCCCCCCCCCCCCCACCAGGGACTTCCTGAGAATCCAGTGGTCTCCTTCTGGAGAAGCTTCCGAAACGTGAAAGAACGACTGACTTAGTCTTCACCAACCATCCAACTTAATATTAACATCCAAATGAAAAACTGAAACCTAGGGCAAGTCAATACACCCTATAAAACAATAAAAAAAACATAACAAAAAAGGCAGGCGAAAGGGGAGAAACAAAAAAAAATAAAAGCCATGGAAGGATCGGCAAAAGCAAAACCTATCCGCGGCTAATAAGTCGAAAGTCATTTGTGATTTGTATCACAAAAGGGAAACCCACCTGCCAGGGACACGACGAAGGGACATGGGAAAGGTGCAGGATAGGTGTAGGATAATCCCACACCAGGCATTACCAAACCTGGAAGAGATAGCCACATTGGGATTCCCTTGGAGGAGACCCAAGGAAAAAATCTTAGAGGAATAATTGCGACCTAGGTCCGGATAAAAATGATCAAAGAAGTTAAAGAATAAGTCAGAGAACAAAGAGAGAGAATGAAAAAAACTTAAAAAGGACCAGCGGGATACAATGTCAAACGTTGGAAAGAACTAATGGAACAGAATGACAAACTCCCAGAAACAACTCGCGGGAGAAAAAAACAAAACTCGAATGGACGTAGAAACATTGAAAAAGGGAGCCAACCAAGAAAGTAAGGAGCACCAAGAAGAAGATTGAGAAGCCACCAAGAAGATATTGAGAAGCTCAAAAAGGAAATCGAAATACTAAAGAAAACATTAGGAGGAAAACAAACAAGGAATCGAACACTCAGTAATCAAGGAAGAAAAGAAAGGACAAAGCCTCAGAAGTAGAATGGACGAAACAGCAGAAAACGGAATAATCAGATCTGGAAGATAACACCAAGAGCAATTAAATAGCTTCAAATAAAGATTATGAAACCACTTTAAAAATACACAAAAGTGGAACACCAGTAACTGTGGGACACCATGAAAGACTCAAAACCTCGCGTCATAGATATGGAGGAAGGAGAAGAATCGCAAGAAAATTAGTATTGACCAGCTCTTCAACAGAATCATAGATGACAAATTTCCCAACACTAAAAAATAGACAAGCCCATACAAAAACAACTGGAAAGCACATAGGACCCCCAAATAGACACAGATCAGCAAAGAAACACCCCACGCATATCATAGTTAAAATGGCTAGATGCCCAGCAAAACAAAGATAAAAATCTCTGGCGGCTTACAAAAGAAAAACAAGTCACATTCAAATGGAAACCCATCAGGATCACAAATGACTTCTCACCTCAAACCAATGAAGCAAGACCGAACATGGCGCAAAGCATTCCCAGTGTAAAGGGACTATGGATGTCAACCCAGAATTCTTTACCAAGCAAAAATGTCGACTACAGTCGAAGGAGAGAGAAAAAACTTACATGACATAAACAAGAAGAAAAAAAAAAAAAAAAAAAAAAAAAAAAAAAAAAAAAAAAAAAAAATACTTGAAGCAATTCAAAGGGCAGACAAGAGGAGCAACAATCCTCAAACACCCATGGAAAAGAAACTAATCAAAACAAAACCATAGGAGCAAACTCAGAGGGGCTCGAAGTCCAAATGGATAATAAATGTGAAATGATAAGGGAAGCAACATCCATCTTTAAATTATAACCTTTAATATTAATGGTGTAAACTACCCCATCAAAGGCATAGACTGGGAGAAGGATTAGGAAACACAAACCCATCTATATATTGTCAACAAGAAACCCATCTCAATTTCAAGGATGGCACCAACTTAAGGTGAAGGGATGATAGAAAAGTATTCCAAGCAAATGGTACCAAAAAGAAACAGCGGGTGTGGCTATTTCTAATATCAGACCATATCGACTTAGACTTCAAAAAAGCATAAAGAAATCACAAAGAGGACAAAGAGGGCCATTACATTCTTTATTAAAGGAACCATTAACGATGAAGATTTCACAATAATAAACATATATCAGCACCAAACTTCGGTGCACCAAACTTTACAAAGATAATTCTTCAGGATCTCAAGGCACAGATAAACCCAAGCACATAATAGTAGGGGACTTCAATACCCCTTAAGTCCCCTAGACAGATCAACAGGACAAGGGATAAACAGAGAGACATCTGAACTAAATGGACCACACTACACCCCAACTGGACTTCACAGACATCTATCGACTATTCCACCCAAACACCAGCGAATACCACTTTTCTACTCAGCATGCCATGGAACACATTCTCCAAAAAATAGACCTATTACTGGGACACAGGAAAAAAAACTTCAACAATATAAAAAGATCTGAAATAAATTCTCATGCATTCTATCAGACCAAAGTGCAATAAAACTAAATATAAACACCAGGATAAACCCAACAAACTACAAGAACAAATGGAGAATAAAAAACATCTCCTGAAGCAATGTAGTGGGTCCACGGAAGACCATAAAAAAAAGAAATAATAAAAACATTCCTGGAACTGAAAATTTTTTTTTTTCTTTCAAAAAAAAAAAAAAAAAATCTATGGGACACTTTAAAAAGCACTCTAAGAGGGAATATTATAGCTATAAGAGTGCCCACATTAAAAAAAACACAAAGAGCACACAAGTGATGATCTAACACTGCAGCTCTAACACATACTTGAGAGTACAACAACAAAATGAACCCCTAATAAACGGAGCAGACAAGAAGAATAACAAAAATAGAGCAGAGATCAATAAATAGAAACAAGAGAAAACCCATACCAAAAAAAATCAATGAACAACAAGTTGGTTCTTTGACAGAACAAACAAGGCTAGACAGACTCTTATCCCAGTTAACCAAAGAAAGATGGGGAACAAATCCAAATCAATAGACTATGTGATGAAAGGGGAAATATCACACCAGACCACATGAAAAATCCCGGGAAAATCATATGGGGTACTACTCAAGAACCTATATTCTACAAGTTTGAAAACCTAGAAGAAATGGATGGAATATCCTGAAAATCCTGAGAATCACCAAAGCAAAACCAAGAAAAGACTGACAACCTAAATAGACCAATCGTACAGGAAGAAATCGAAGAAGAAATAAGTAGCCTCCCAACATAAAAATGCCCAGTGCCCGGATATGTTTCACGGAAGAACAGAATTTCTATCAATAATCATTTCGAAAAGACTACAACCACTACTACTTAAATCGTTTAGAAGGATACAAAAGGAGGGACTCTCCAGATTCCTTCTATGCAGCCAGCATTACGCTACTACCCAACCCAGGGAAAGATCTGCAACCAAACAGAGAGAAAACTATAGACCCATTTCCCTACTGAAATATTAATCCACAAATTCTAAAAAACCGGATTCTGGCCAAATCGCCACACAGACTCACATCAAGGAAATATCACCAAGACCAAGTTGGATTCATACCAGAGCTGCAGGGATGTTCAAACATACGACAAATCATTAAACATCATCAAACATATCACTGGACTGAAGGACCAAAACACACCCTCATCTCAATTGATGCGGCGAACAGCATTTGACAAAATCCAGCATCTTTCATTTAAGTCCTGGAGGGAATTGGTTTAGAGGGATCATTCCTTCAATGTAATCATAGACATATACAGGAAACCCAAGCAAATATCATCCTACAATGGGGACATGACAGAAGATCTTCCCATTCATAATGGTCAGGAACTCGGTAAGGCTGACCCCTGTCCCAACTCCTTTTCAATATAGTGCTGGAACACCTTGCTAGCTGACAAATTTTTAAGGCAAGAAAAGCAAATTAAAGAGTTCTAATTGGAGAAAAGAGGAAGTCAAGCTATTCCCTTTTTTTGCTGATGATATGCATTGTCTACCTGAGGGATGCCAAGAAAAACTCCACCAGAAAAACACCTAGAAACGATTAGAGTTTTGGTAAAGTGGCAAGATACAAAATAAACTAGAAAAAATCAGTAGCCTTTCTTTACACATACAACAAGACCTGAAGAATTGGAGAAGGAATACAGGAGACCTTCCCCACTCACAATAGCCTCAAAAACAATAAAATTCCCTAAGGAACAAAACCTAACCAAAGACACCAAGGTCCCTACAACAAAAATTTAAACCCTGAAGAAAGAAATTGAGGGGAAGACTCAGAAGATGGACCAAACCTTCCCATGGCACTGGAGTGGACAAACGAAATATAGTAAAAATGTCCATCCTACCCAAACAGTGTATAGATGTAATGCAAATCCCAATCAAAAATCCCCAAGAGTTATCACCGGCTTGGAAAAAAAAATTCCTCAATTTCATTTGGACAAAACAAACGACCCCCGAATTGCCAAAGCAACCCTGAGTGAAAAGAACAATACCCGGGGGAGGGGGGGGATCTCTATACCAGACCTCAAAATATACTACAGGGCTATAGTCATAACACAGGCTGGTATGGCACAACAAAACAGACCAGTTGCACCAACGGAAATAAAAACTGAAGCTCAACCTGAGCCTACAATTTCACCCACTGCATATTTTTTGACAAAGGTGCCAAGAAAATGGAGGAAAGACAGCTTCTTTAGTAAGTGGTGTTGGTAAAACTGTATCAACACTTGTAGAAAGAATGAAATTAACCTTACCTTTAACCTTGTACAAAAGTNAGAGTTACAGGGAGACCCTGTCTTAAAAAGACAAAAAAAAAAAAAAAAAACAAACAACAAAAAAAAAACTACAGAAACTTTATCTGCTCATTAAAAGTGTAGGACTAATTCTCTGATTTTTTAAAAAAACGGGTTTTAGCTTTTTTATTATTATTTCCTTAAGTGAGAAAAAATTATGTCAAAATAAAAAGTTATCTCTCAGTACATGAATCAGATGCTTCAATACAGGGAAGAACTGAGGAAAAGTGGGGACTTAATTAAAACCCAAATAATTAAATATACTGGTGGCATAGGCTGCGTAAGGGTTACTTGATAAAGACTGCAAAATCTTTGACCCACAGATTCAAGAGAAGAGAAGATCAAAAGTTATGAACCTCATAACTTGAAGGGGGAGGATTGTGATAAAGTATCAAATGTGGCAGGCATGCACTGACAAGCCTTATCATTCCAGAGTGTTCCTGAGTGTTTGGTTACATGATCTGAGCTAGGCTTTGTGTCTTTCTAGACTGCTTTCCATTTCTTTTATTAATTTAAACACATGTTAACACATTGATCTTTGCATGTTTTCCAGTGATGTTAGGTGTCTTCTGTGTATTTTCTCTCATTTTTTTTTCTTTCAAGGGACGGAGAAGGAAATGAATATTCAGTGAATGCTTGCTCTATATTGGGTGCTTGGTGTACATTTCTCATACATTATCTTGGTCTTGGGAGAAAGCTCAGTGGGTAAAGCACTTGCTGCCAAACCTGACATCCTGACTTTGATCCCCAGGACTCACATGGTGGAGGGAAAGAACCAAATCCTCTGACCTCTACATGTATACACACACACACACACACACACGATATTAATCTTCATAGTGATTCCATATGAGGATGGAATGAATATTCCCATTTAACTCCAACATCAGAGAGATGTCAACCACGGGTTGATAAATTCAGTAGCAGTTGAGCTCCCTCAGGCTGCTCCTCTATATGGTATTGTGATTTAAAATGTAGCATAATGAGGGCTAGAGAGATGGCTCAGTGGTTAAGAGCTCTGGCTTCTCTTGCAGAAGACCTGGGTTTAGTTCCCAGCACCCACATGGCAACTGACAACTGCCTGTAAGTCAAATTCCAGGGGATCTGAGTCGTCTTCCGGTCTCCACAGGCACCTGGGATAGTAACATGCATGCAGACCAAGCACTCAGACACATAAAATAAAATGCTTAAAAAATGTAGCTCAGGGGTTAAGAGTACTGACTGCTCTTGCAGATGACCTGGATTCTAATCCCAGTGTCCCCACGGAGGCTAACAGCCATCTGTAGCTCCAGTTCTAGGGGATCTGACACCTTCTTCTGACCTCTGCAGGCACTGCACAGTATGGATGCACTTATACACATGCATGCAATTCACTCATACACATAAAAATTATAAAAATGTAGCATAATGATGTTGCATATGGACATTTTACAGATTTTCATTCCTGATGACTCATTAGTGAAAAACTGCCAAGTTTTTATGTGTCTTTTACTTAACTTAGATATTCTGTAGGAAACTTTAGTGTTGTATGACTCTACAGCCGTTTAGCTAAACCCTTGTTCCAAATATTCTATATTTGGAATATCACACATATCAGTTGATATCAGCTATGGCATCCCCAATCAATATTTGCATTGGGAAAGACCCACTGAATCAGAGTTCCCACGGAATTCTCATGATCATCATGATTAGTCTCACTTTTAGACTGTTGGCTTGGGCGAAGCTGAGCGTGTGAGGCAAGTTGGGTCAGGTTTAGGATGTATTTCAGACATCATTTTTAAATTCAATTCAGGCATATTCCCCTTTCCCTTTCCACCACCCCACCCCAGATCATGCATTCTTCCATAACTGTCCTGCATCTTTCTCTCAGTCTTTTTTTTTATGCTTAGGAATTCACATTTTCCTTCATTAATTTTATATTACTCTAAAATATGGATACATACTCTCCACCCATATGCAGTAATTACAGAGTCTGAAAATAAGTGGTGGGTGGATTCTAGAGCCAGTTGAGAGATACACATTATAACAACACAGTTGCTTTCAGATAAACAGAAATATATAACAATAATGTTGTTCAGCTTGCCTTTCATCTGGGGGGTTTGGTGTTAGCATCCACAGATGAGGGAAACCATTTGCTGTTTGTTTTTCTGGGATGTGTTACTTCACTCAACATAATGATTTTGAGCTCCATCCATTTACCTGAAAAGGTCATAGTACCATCTTTCTTTCCTGCTGAATAGTACTCTATTGTTTAGATGTACCACATTTTTGTCATCCACTCATCTGTTGAGGGCATTTGGGTTGGTTCCAGCTCTTCCCTATTGTGAAGAGAGCTGCAGTAAACATGGATGTGCATGTATATTTGCAGTAGGATGAGTCTTGTGGGTATATACCAGGGACTGGTATGACTGGGTCAGGTGGTAGGCTCATTTTGAGTCTTTTAAGGGTTCTCCATACTGCTTTTTATAGTGTTTGTACTAGTTTACATTCCCACCAGCAGTGGATGAGTGTTCCCTTTCCCCACAACCTCTCCAGCATTTGGTGTCTTTGTTTTCTTGATCTTAGCCAGTCATATGGGAGTGAGATGATATCTGAGAGTGGTTTTAATTTGCATTTCCTTAATTATTAATGATGTTGAACAATGAAGAGAAAACCCACAGAGTGTGAGGAAATCTTCACCAGTGATTCATCTGACAAAGCATTAACATCAAGAATACATAGACTACTCAAAAACTAAGAAAACAAATGACCTACTTAAAAGATAAGTAAAGACCTGAACAGAGACTTCACCAGTGAGGAATTAAAGATGGGTAAGAAACTGTGGGAAAACTTAGTTAAGATGGGTAACATTCTAAACCAATGGGACCTCCCTGGCCACACCCATGAGGTGGGATATAGTGACGAAAAGGTTTAGGATTCGGCCCTGAGATTTGAGTCATGATCGATATTTAACCAGACATTTTGCAATAAACTCTCTCTCTGCATTTGCACCTTAACATAGGCCCACGTGGTGTGCTTTCCTGCGTGTGTTTTCCACATGGGTCATCCTGGGATTAAGTGGGCCCCGCCATGAATCTCGACAGCCTACCCACAAATGGCGCCATGGACATGGGGCATGGAAATCAGTTTGGTAAGCTAGAATCTCTGCAATATGGGAAATAACACGTTCAAGGAAGCTATGTTTCAGGAGGAATTGTTTTGTGATGTATGGCATGTGTTTGTTGACTGTGTGCTGTGGTTTGCTGTGGTCGTTGTGTTTCAAGTTGTGGCATGGAGAAAGTTTAGCATCTCCAAATCAGTGAAGGCATGGACTAAGGATGGACGTAGAGGGAATTCTCCTATTGACTCTGCAGGTGAGCCTGTGGATGGCGCTGATGGAGACATGACCTGTATGCTGGAGACCCTTTCTCTGATAGGCTTTGGGAAGCTTGCATTCTCTTGTGGTTTTCACCCACTTGGCAGGGCACGATTATGGAGCCCATGGGTGCCATTTTGGCTTCCCTGGATTGGGGGCATCTGTTGCTTCCCCAGCCTTTCCAGGTGGCGGTTATTCAGAGAAATTGTGAGAGGAGCCCTTCCTCTCCCATCCACTTGCCTTCTAGCAGTTTTGAAATGGGCTTGGAACCTGCCCTGCAGCCTGGGGTCTGGCCCCTAAGAGAAGTCCTGGCTTCAGCCTTATGGCCACAGTTCAGGTGGTGAAGGTCACAGAGGCTGGAAGGATGGGTGCGCCCATGGAGCAAGCAAGCATTTTGCGGCAAGCCTTCCACAGAGGCGTTCATTTGCATCTTTGCACAGGCAGGCTTGGGTTGTAGAGGCAACTACCCAGGAATTAATCTACCAACACTGGCTTGCATGGAAGCTTGTGAAAAGCCAGCCACAGTCTAAATGTGTTTTTAAAAAGTGTCCTCCTTAAATATTTTTCTGTAAATAGTGTAAAATAGTGCTTAATTCCGCTGGATTCCTTTTGTCTGCTAAACTTCTCCCAAGATCTCTTCTAGAGGCCAGTCTTCTATGATGCAAATTGAACTTGTAAATTCCAGGCTTGGTGGTGGCCCATGCCTTTAATCCAAATGGATGTCTGTGAGTTTAGGGAGGCCTAGAGTGACCTCCAGGCTGACTCTGACTGTGAGAAAGCCCTGCGTTGAAAAGACCAAAGACAAAAAATGAAGCTGTTACATTTTTCAGTTTGTAGCTGTTTGTAAATACTCTAGTTAATCTAGTCCAATGTTTGTTCTGTGTCCCTCGCCTGCTCTGGAAACAGCAGATGGCTGGTGGGGGAAGGGCTGGCTTTACAGTATTCTGTGTTTCACTGGGAAGCATAAAGTCTCAGGCACTCTTGTGTGTGTATGGGGCAATGTTTCGTCTTTCATTGTGTTTTAAAGGTGCAGCTTTGATTCCAATACTTGGGAGACAGACTGTGGACCTCTGTGAAGACTCAAACCCAACCTTAATTGTGTAAATGACCTTTTTTCATTGAACATCAAACAACAATATGGCTTTCTTCTCTTACAGGTCAACCTAACAAATCTTTCATATGTATGTATGTATGTATGTATGTATGCACACACGTGTGTATGGATGTGTGTACTTGTGTTCTAAGTATATTTTAATGTTAACAGCCATGATACCAGTAAAAACATTGCCTCTGAGTTGGAACGTGGCCTTTCCTTCTCAAGATGCAAATTTATATTAAACAGACAAAACATAATTCAATTTCAACAAAGGTTATAGGTTATCTATTAAAAAATTTAAAATAATGGATCTGGGGCTGGAGAGATGGCCTAGCGGTTAAGAGCGCCGACTGCTCTTGCAGAGGACCCAGGTTCGATCCCCAGCACCCCCATGGCGGCTGAGAACCGTCTGTAACTCCAATTCTAGGAGAACTCCAGTTCCAGGGGAATCCAACGCCCTCTTCTGACCTCCGCGGCATTGCACAACACGGGTGCACAAGCCTACATGCAGACAGTACATTCATACACATACAAAAAAAAAAAATTAAAATAATGGATCTACACTGCCACCTATTGGTTACACCCTTTGAACATCTAAAACAAAGATGCAACCAGGTTTTCATTGTATTAAAGTGTTAATAAGTTTTTGGGTGTTTGGGAATAAAAAAAATAAGAAATAAAAAATATAAAAATTAAAAAAAATGTGGATTCCCATTAATATCATTGTAGAATTCATGGCCGCCATTCTTTTTATTATTGTGCACATACAGGCTAAGACAAGCCTGCATTTCATTCAGATGGCCAGTGGGTAGCTGGTGTTGAGGCCTGCATTTCATTTGGGTGACCAGTTGGTTTGGAAAAAGGCCCCCTTTGCGGACCACCAACCTGGGAAGCTGGTGTGAAATTCCTGTCCCGGACTTGGGCAGGTGGAAAGTCATGGCCAAGAGTGGGAAATGTGTCTCATTGTCCCAGGCTAAGGACCTGAGTAGGAAGATACCTCTCACATCGGGTTATAGGAGTAACCAACTGACCTCTATGCAAAAGGGCCAGTTACCCACAGTGTCCACAAAGTGGGCACTGTGTCCCCCTTCTCTTAGCAGGACTGCGCTGCACCTGCTTGTTACAAAGGAAGCTTCCTAGAAGCTCCCACAAAAACAAACAAACAAACAAACAAAAACAAAAAAAATCAAGACAGTAATGATGGTAACAACTTCTCATGGGGCATATCTAGCCAGTTTTTAATTAACTAATGGACATAAGAACTGTAAAAGAAAATTTTATTAAGAGCTAGATATTGAAAAATCTTTAAAACAGGTTTTCATGCCAGGCCTGGAGAAGGCCAAGAGCTTGGAGGAAGATAGTTATTAAAATCCACTTTGTAAGGTTTGAAGTTTAAAATGGTATATTCAAAAATAACATATAAAGAGGTATTTCAGTAGAGATTTATACAGAAATACAAAATTAACCATATAAGTTAATGGCCTTGATTTCTCTGAAGTTATAGTCTAGTCATATAGTTTTAAAGAACAAAGTGTATATTGGGTAAAATTTATTTGCCAGGTATTCAACTCTGCCCAAGCTTTGTCTACATATTATAGGATATATTAAGACTTAGTAAAATGTTTAGATTAGTTAAATTTGGTTGAAGGTTTTGGTGAAATGGTAATACATTTGAACTAATTGGAAATATAAAATGTTGTTTTATTTGTAATCTGTATTGAATTTCCAACAATAACTTTGGGGTTAATGTACACAAATTGTCTCTATATTTTTCTGTGTTATACAGTATCACCTTGTAACATTTTTCTCTTGTAGGATAATTTAAGGAAATTAAGTTTAAGTTTACTTCCCAAATAAATAGCATATGGTCAATAATAAACTGTTTGGGTAAATTTGATGAAAACTTACACTTTGGTTCCTGTTTACGGGTAGTGTAATACAACTTAGGCATCTATAGGTCAAAACGTAAAAATTTAAAAAACAAAAAGAGGGAGGTGATATAATATTCCTTCTGAGATACAAATGGAAAACTCTCTATTCCAAACCTTTTGAAAAATTTTCAATTTTGAGGTCTTGAAACTAACAATGGGAGGAGATTTGTATGTTCTCACAGGTAAAAAACACCAACCTAAATGCTTTTGGCTGTGCAGGATGGACTGGGAAATGCCAGCAGAGAGGCTGACCCATCTGAACATTAAAGAAAGAGGAACCTCAGACTTCCTGAGTCACAGACACTGAGCATCTCTCTGAATTCTATTTGGGATAACTGTTTATAATGTGCCCTAATGAAGTTTACCTTCTAGATGCTGAGAAACCTTCCTATCTCTCCCTTTTATAGGAAAAAGTAAAATATGATGGCACTGAAGTCATTCCCTAACTGTAAATTAGAGCCAACTGTTAGAGTGGTAATTTCCTATAAAACAGGTATAACTACTGTCTTTAATTGATGATAGACATAGGAACTATGAAAGGATAATTCTCTATTTAGAGCCAAATATAATAGTAAAGACTTTATAAGCTGTGCAATTAAGCAAAATATACTAATACAGGAGATCTCTGATATCAGCAATGGATTATTCTGCCTAGGAGATGTTGGCCAGGGGATTTAAGCCCCCTAAAATGATTAAAGCCTTTTGCCTATAAGTGGGATATCTGCAAGGAGAAAGGTGGTAAGTCCCTGTTGTCGAAGACCTGGTGTAAGCATGGAAAAATGTTTTGAGATGTCATTTGCTAATGTACAGTTGGCCTCTGAAATGCCAGAGAGCGTTACCAAAGGCCACTAAAGCAATAAAGCAAAATATTGGTCTCCTTGAGTCAAGCAAGTCTCCTCTGTCAGCATCAGCTAAACGTCTCCTGCTTGGAAATACTGTGCAACAGTGGCAGCCATGTGTCTATATATATATATCCCAAATCTAATTGGCTATTAGCTCTCTCCTTGGAGGAATAATTCATGGCTGATGCCACAAGCTTATGTCCTCTAGTGGTTAGGAGATGTTATAAGCCACAGTAACTTGTCATCTTTTATGGAAAACATGGTTTGTAGATTAGCATGCCATCCAAACATCTGTGTCTATGCTCACAGCTTAGCTTGCCATACTAATTAGTACTGTTTAAATGCCTGTACATCTAATTGCTTGTGCTTTGTTAGTAGGATTAAAAAGGTACCCTGGATAAACTGTCAATCCATAAAGGGAAACAACCTGAACAGACTAGAGTCCAAAATGACATCTCCAGAGAAAATAGACTGTTTTGTTTCTCACCCAATTGTGCCCCTTTCCCAAAGCCTAGGGAACAAATTGCGGAAGAGGAGGCATGGTAGAATGTAAGGGCTGTGGAGAGATTGGGGTGAATTGTGAGACTACAGCAATATAGACTGGACTCTTATTTGATCAACATGCTTGTGCATACAAGCTTCTCCAATTGGATTATGGGAACATTGGGTTGTTCAAAATTTGGACAGAGATACTTGCTAATTGGCTTTACATGAATGTCACATTCATTGCTGATGCTTAATAATTGGTTCACTTCATGGTTGGATTTTTTTGGATATTAATTGGCCTTAGTGTGAAAATAAACTTTCAGGTCTGACCTGCCCCCCACTGCCTGGCACTCAAAACAGGCTTGAGCAGCTGGCTATTCAAAACTCTGGTTCCTTTGGGTTGTTAGCCTCACCCACTGGCTCCCCTGCCTCTCAGAAAAATAAAAATAAAAAAAATTAAAAGGGTGAGATGTGGGAAAACTTAGTTAAGATGGGCTGCATTCTAAACCAATAGGACCTCCCTGGCCATACCCATGGGGTGGGATATAGTGATGAAAAGGCCAAAAAAAAAAAAAAATGCTGGGCGTGGTGGCACACGCCTTTAATCCTAGCACTTGGGAGGCAGAGGCCGGCAGATCTTTGTGAGTTCAAGGCCAGCCTGGTTTACAGAGTGAGTTCCAGGACAGCTGGGGCTACAGGGAGACCTTATCTCGAAAAAGAACAAAAAAAAAAAAAAAAAAAAAAAAAACCAAAAAAAAAGTTTAGAATTCGGCCCTGAGATTTGAGTCATGATCAATATTTAACCAGATGTTTTGCAATAAACTCCCTCTCTGCATTTGGACCTTAACATGCACCCACGTGGTGTGCTTTCCTGCGTGTGTTTTCCATATGGGTTGTCCTGGGATTAAGTGGACCCCACCATGAACCTAGGCAGCCTACCCATAAGAAACATCTTAAAAAGTGTCCAACCTATCATTTTTTTTTATCCAACCCATCATTTTTATTAAAAGTGTTCCTACTGTAACACATGCTGATGGAGATCACATATCCTCTTGCTTCAAACATGATGTCAAATCAACCAACTAAAAGAATCTGAAAAGAAGTAATGTTTATGATTTCACACTCACTTCTTCAAAACTGCTAGAAGTGAAATGGTAAAGCTCCTCACTATTCTGGTACAAATGTAAAGGGACACAAATTTAGAGAGTTGAGAGTGAACAGGTGACAAGATTTATAAATACACAAAACATCAATAAAAGCACACACAAAGAAGAAAGATGACATCATGAATTTTGCAGGTAAATCGATGGAACTTGAAGCCATTGTGCTAAGTGAAGTAACACAGTTCCAGAAAAACAAGTGGCAAATGGTTTCCCTCATTTGTGGATACTAACACCAAATCCCCAGATGAAAGGCAAGTTGAACAACATTATTGGTATATTTCTGTTTATCTGAAAGCAACTATGTTGCTATAATGTAAATCTCTTTAAAAAAATTTTTTTTATTATTTATTTATTTATTTATTTTTGTGTGTGTATGAATGTATTGTCTGCATGCAGGTCTGTGCACCCGTGTCGTGCAATGCCACGGAGGTCAGAAGAGGGTCTCGGATTCCCCTGGAACTGGAGTTCTCCTGGAATTGGAGTTACAGACGGTTCTTAGCCGTCATGTGGGTGCTGGGGATCGAACCCAGGTCCTCTGAAAGAGCGTCGGTGCTCTTAACCGCTAGGCTATCTCTCCAGCCCCCTATAATGTAAATCTCTTAATGGGCTCTAGAATCAATCCACCACTTACTTTCAGACTCTGTAATTACTGTGTATGAGTGGGAAGTATGTATGGATATTTTAGAGTAATATAAAACTAAAGGAGGAAAATGTGAATTCCTAAACATAAAAAAAAGACTGAGAGAAAGATGCTGGACAGTTCTGGCAGAATGCATGATCTGGGGTGGGGTGGGGGAAAGGGAAAGGGGAATACGTCTAAATTGAACTGAGAAATGATATCTGAGATACACAAAACATCAATAAAAGCATTATAAAAATGATGGGTTGGGGGATCTCAAAATTTTTTTTTAATTCTAGGGGGAACAAGAGACCATAGGAACAAAAATATCCAGCATTGAGTATTCCATTTCCCAGGGGACCACCATGAAGTCATTCCCGAGACTCCCAGACCTCGCCTATTCCCTATACTGCTGGCAGTTTTGAACTTGAGGGGCACTTATGACTTTCATGGGCCTCTTAGTCTTGCCATCACATGCACTATTATAACATCTGACAGGAAATTGA
Organism: Rhizomys pruinosus; assembly: GCA_009823505.1. Classification (NCBI taxonomy): domain Eukaryota; kingdom Metazoa; phylum Chordata; class Mammalia; order Rodentia; family Spalacidae; genus Rhizomys; species Rhizomys pruinosus. The sequence continues at coordinate 1,525,454 of VZQC01007428.1, read as the reverse complement.
AAAAATAATCAAAAATTGCAATATAATAGCCCTCTCTTTTTCCCTCTCTCTTCCCTACCCTCCTTTCCCTCCCTCATTTTTTTCTATGTAATTTTTTTGGATAAACTATGGGGTGAGTAGACTATATAGGAAGATTCCATTGAGTGACACTATTTGTTTGTTTGTTTTGCAAGCCTCATCTTACTTCTTACAGCCACACCATGAATATGTTATGTTATCTTTTATTACAAATATATATTTAAAATGTAGATGTACTAAATGTCTCTTTTCTTGACATTTCACTTTGAGCAGAATGGTAGTATTTAAATTCAGATTATGTAACTTGATTGCACATGGATTTTTACTTCCTTATTTTAAATTTATTAGATTCTTTTCTTGTAGGAATGAAATGGAAAATTTCATGGGTGAGTCTTCAGTATGATCAGGATTTGATTCAAACTAGAATAAACTAGCAATCTTGAAATCAGACTATTTTTATTCAGCAATTTTCTTTTATTCTGGCTCAAAGGAAAGAAGACTTAAGGAAAAGGAGGTAGAATAAACAATTTGACATTGATATGAGGGGAAAGAGGTTGTTTCTGAGCTCGATGTGTTTTCAGTAAGAGTTCATATTGACACTGAGCTGGTTAACATACCCTCTAATAGAGTTTATAGTGAGATTTTTTCTGTAGCTTAGGGGCAGAAAACTCCCTGAAACACCGAACCACTGGGAGTCTTAAATGGTTCATTTTAATATTTAAAGTCTAACATCAAATTCTAAGATTTATCTTTAAAAAATAAAGATATCCCCTCTTAGTACAGAATGTAGTGTAAGAAGCAAACCTCAAGAAAATGGAATTCTTAGGACAAAAACAAAACCAACCAATATGGAAAGATCTCATTTTGAAGTCTAGATATTTTGAAAATTGTATAAACTAAGTTGTTCAAGAAATAAGGTAAAAGTTAGTTTGACTATTTAGTTGATGGTTGTCAAAAGATTGGTGACCACTGTTTTCAAGTCTTGTACCTACTTGTATCTATATGAACATGAAAAAGGAATAAATCATGATACATAAATTACAATTGAGTCATCTCTTTATTGGTATCAGGTGTTGTGTTTCTGTTTTTGTTTTGTTTTCAATTCTCTAATCATATGTATAAACACAGTCTATTTGAGTCAGTTGGGAAGTGTTACAGAGAAACATCAGCAGTGACTTCATGGTTCATGTATTTTTAATCTCTGTAATTTAGGAACATAATGAATACAGATGAGATCATTGCTTTGGCTTAAAGATATTCGCCTGATAGAAATGGCCATCAGAACTGCATCTGCATAAATTAGTCTCAACCTCAGAGACTTAACAGATAGAAATATCATCATTGAGAGTTCAGAATACAAATTTTCTGGTTTGCTTTTAACATATTTGCAAACATAGATGTTTGTCTATTTGAGTGCAAGCAACATGTATTAATTTAAATGTAAGGTTGTGAACATTTTTAAACAGATTAAAAAATAGGCTGTAGGTACATAGGATTTGAGGAAATAATAACTTGAAAATCTAGCTAAAAACAATGTGTCCAGAGGGAAAATCTAGGTTGTCAGTTGGTTAAATAGATTCTCACAATCCTGTAAAAAATGGACATTCTGGAAGTGGAGAGATGGCTCAGTGGTTAAGTGTACTGGCTGCTCTTGCAGAAGACCCTCTCAGAACACACATGATGGCCAACAACCATGCATAACTCCAGTTCCATGGGATCCGATGGCCTCTTCTGACCTCTGTGGGCATTGGATAAGTGTGGACTTACATATAGACAATACACTCATGCACATAAAATAAAAATAAATAAAAGGTGGGCATTTGTAGCTAAACATAACTTTCTAAACAAAGTTACTATTTTTTTTTTTTTGTATTTTTGAGGCAGGGTCTCTCTTTAGTCCCAGCTGGCCTGGAGCTCACTCTGTAGACCAGTCTGGTCTTGAACTCACAGAGATCCACCTGCCTCTGCTTCCCAAGTACTAGGATTAAAGGTGTGTGCCACCACGCCTGGTTCAAAATTACTAGTATACACATATATAAGGAAATATACTTTATCATTTATATATGTGATATATTCTTTATTAGTTAATATTTGAATCCCCAGAATATATCAACATGTAAATTACATATAGTCATATACTATATATATATATATATATATATATATATGTACAAATTCACATTCTGTTATACTAAATCATTTTGCAAATATAGATATTTTGAAAGTATAAGAAAAAAACTGTAGTATTTAACTTTCTATTTCATTTGTAATGCAAAACCCATTTTCTTTCATGGAAATCATATCGGTGGTATTTTGGTGGCTTTTTAAATGTCTTGATCATTATGACAGCTTCATACCAACATATTTACTGTGAGACTTGTAATGGAAGTGACTTCATACTTTAAATATTTGTGATAATACTAGAGTTTGGAGATCTTATGTTATTTTATTATATGATTATTATTTTACCATTGGGTAGGAATTTCAGGAGTTTACTTTCTTAGCAGAACTGTAAATTTGACATTTTCTTGTTGATCACATTTATTTATAATAGTATTAACCACCTGTGTAATTTTGTAGGCAATCTTTAAAGCCATGTGTCCATATTCTGAGGTTTGAGTCAAAACAGTTGAATAATGTATCTTATCAATTGAAAGCCCAGCTTGTAAATATTTTTAAAAATTTTTACTTTTTTATGCATATGAGTGTATTCCCTGCATGTGTGTAATTGCCTGCATGTTGTTTAATGCCCATGGTGGCCAGAAGAAATTGTCAGATCCCCTGGAACTGGAGTTAAGGACAGTTGTTAGTTGCCATGTGGGTGCTGGGAATTGAACCCAGGTCTTCCATAAAAGCAGTCAGTACTCTTAACCACTGAACCGTCTCTCCAGCCCCTCAGCTTGTAAATCTTGATAACAAATATCTGTGCCTTTTCTGTAGGACTTCCCTCCACTTTTAGCTTTCTTCCAGGTTCTCCTTTATATCTGACATCCATCAATCCATACAGAAAATGTTCAAAAGAATCAAACAGATATTTAATTTTTGACAATTCTGCAGCTAAATCACTAGTTTTTCTCTGTGCCCTAGTGCATTATCACAGCAAATCCTAGGGCGTATAAATTGGTGACACGTGGAGGCCCTTGATAGTTTAATTAATTAATTGATTGATTAATTAATTAATTAATTAGAATGTACTGTCTGCAAGTAGGTTTATGCACCAGTGTCGTGCAATGCCACAGAGGTCAGAAGAGGGTATTGGATTCCCCTGGAACTGGAGTTCTCCTGGAATTGGAGTTACAGACGGTTCTCAGCCGCCATGTGGGTGCTGGGGATCGAACCCGGGTCCTCTGCAAGAGCAGTCCTGATATTTGTATATATGTGATGACAAGTGAATGAATGATCTAGAAAACTATAGGCATTGGGCTGTCTCTGTGCAAATAGGAGCTTTAATTCACAAACCTCCTCCCTCCTCCTCCTCCTCGTCCTCCTCGTCCTCCTCGTCCTCCTCCTCCTCTTCCTCCTCCTCTTCTTCTTCTTCTTCTTCTTCTTCTTCTTCTTCTTCTTCTTCTTCTTCTTCTTCTTCTTCTTCTTCTTCTTCTTCTTTTTTTCTTCTTCTTTTGAGAGACAGGGTCTCCCTGTAGCTCTGGCTATCCTGGAACTCACTATGTAGATCAGGCTGGCTTTGAACTCACAAACGTCTTTTTCTAAATGAAGGCATATAGACATTTGTTACCTGGGAGTCTCTGACTTGAGTGAATCAACCATCATAAATCAGAGGGGGCAAGGCCCATACTTCAAACACCAGGTCCTTTCATTTTTGAAAAGTCCTAGCACTTGGTTCACTATTTTATTATTTTATTATTATTTTTCACAAAGATTTATCTGTAGCTCTTTACTCTCTGTATTGCAGAGGGACATGAATATTGATGTTTAAGGCACTGGCAGTATCTCTAATGTAACCCTATTGAGAACAAGCATCTTTACTGCAGTGGTTTACATATGGACATCCAGTTCTGGGTCTTTATTTGGTAACTGAGGTGTTAAATTTTCCATTATGACTTCACATTATTTTAAGGTGAAACATTCCCAATTCTTCAGTTGAATTAAATATGATAAACATTGCAGGTACACAGCAGACTTACTTCTAGCTTACTAATGCTTACTGCACTGTTTTCTAAAGAATGAAATAGGCAGGAAGCAATAGCCCTAGCACTCCAATTGTTTTGATGCAGGCTAATGTGCTTTTGTTAGGTCCTCTGATCTGGTTCTTGTATGACTAAGATAGACCTACTAGACAATCACTTTTTTTTTTTACAGTAGATATAAGCTGGTAATTGTTCCTAATGTATTAATTCACCAGCAAATCTACTGATTCTATATTAAGAATTTTTGTACTTCTGCTAAAAGGCATCCTATTTCTGATTGAGGGTATGACTTTTGGAAAGAATGGAGTCCTGGAGCTTTATATTTATTTCTTCTTATTATTTCAATAAGACAATAGGCTTTTAAATACGTATTCTGATCACCTGGTAAATCAACACTAGTCAAATAATCAATTTTGTGGGGCTGGTTAAAAGCACTAGCTTCTCTTACAGAGCTCCTGGTTTGGTTTCCAAGACCCACATTGTGGCTAACAAGTATCTATAACTCCAGTTCCAGGGGATCCAATGCCCTCGTCAGACCTCTACAAGCACTGCATTACATGGGTGCCCCTACAAACATGAAGGCAATACACTCATACACATAAAATAAAAATAATAAATGAAATAATTAATTTTGTATAATCTTTATACCATTTTCTGTAGATTTGTCTATTCTTTTATATAGAGAGGTGCTAAATGATATACTGTTTTATTTGTCAGTATATATTAAATATTAAATTTATTTTGGCTTGGTGTAGCAGGATTTTACCATATTTCTCCTCTGTCATAAGCAATGCATTCCAAGCATGTGGTAAGCTTGGGAATGCATTGCTTATGACAGAGGAGAAATATAGTAAATGATGGAGACATGGGTAGCAGCTGCCAATAAGGCAGCAAATAAATGTTAATTAGAGCCAAAGTTGTAGTCAAATTGTGAGCAGCTGGTCTCAGTGGCCTGTTGTGTGCTAACATCCTGGTTGGAAAGGATCTATCCATGTGGTCTTTATGAAAAATATTTAACATTAGGACCCCTGTTCATCTATGCCTGTAGCAGCTCTGACTTTAAGAGCAGCCTGTGCAGCTATCACTTTATTTATATACTTCAGCGATTAATATCTATGCAACTTAATGCCTCCTTTCCTTGACCTCTGGGAAGATACTTCATGAGTCTGGTGTCAGAATGGGTGTCATTGGATGTTTGTATCTTAGAATGAAATAAATTATATAGCCCTGGACTGAAAAGAGCTTTTACTAATAAATCCATGGGAATGCCCTAGAGAAGTTATATAATATGAAAATTAGGGGCATGACTGCTTCTAAATTGTATTAAAATATATAAAATTTCCAAGCACACTGTTCACATTATTGTAACAGCGTTATGATTATTAATTTGCTTCTAAGAAATGAATTGACTTATTATTACAAATCCCAATGTATGTTTAAAGAGATAAACAGGCTTATTCACTTACATTTCCTAATGACTGAGAGCACTCTATTGGTAACACCTATTCACTCATATTTCCTAATGTAAGAGAACACTGTGACCATACCTCTTTTTCGCTACATTCTCTAGTGATGGAGAACATTGTCTTGGTACCTCCTATTTACTCTCGTTTCCTACTGATGGAGAACACTGTTTTGGTACCTCCTATTCACTCTAATTTCCTAGTGATGGAGAGCATTGCATTCATACCTCCCATCCATACATCCTATTCACTAACATTCCCTAGTGATGGAGGGCAGATAATACACATATTAATTCAAATAACGAGCTAAAATAAGCAGAAACGATTAGTTTGTTTCTTTAAAAATTTGAGTGATTTGTTCAGTATGACAATGAAAATGACTTTCCGGCCACGTATTTTAATTAAGGCTGTATCCTCACTTCAGCCAGGTTGATAATTCTGTCTAAATTGACTGACTCCAGTTAATAATGTGTACACACAGTTAGTGGCATTCTAATTTTGAATGATTTTCTAGAATTTGAATGATGTCTCACCAAGATTTGTAGCTTAACCACTTAATTGGTTTTTACTGCTATCACCCCTTCTTCTCCAGCAGATAATGGAAATCTTAAAAATAAACTACCAGCAGTTTGCTTCCTTACCTTGAAGTTCTAATGAATTTCATAGAATGCTTTTCACTCTTTCTCACCAAGTGATAGATTGTAGCTTAATGAACTCTCTGTAAAGCCTCAGCATGGCATACTGAAATGATAAAAGAGACCAGGAGCGGGAGTGAACATTTGAGGGTAAAAAAGACGGAGAAAGTACAGGCAGCTTCTAAGATAGCTCTGTGCTGCCAGGCCACTGGAATAATTCTCGGTTCTTTCCCTTCACATCCTAGTATGGAGGTTGTTGAAACAGGTTTTACAATAAAAGAACCATTTCCATGAGATAATTTTTAGGCTGATTCAAGTATGACTTCTGAGTCTGAACAATAGAGAAATATCATTCACAACGTGTGAGTGGAATCTCATATAATAGTTCTCTGTATTGTCTGATTGTTATTGCAGCTCTCTTCACAATAGCGAAGAGCTGGAACTAACCCAGGTGCCTCCCCTCCCCCAACTGACGAATGGATAATAAAAATGTGGTATAGCTACACAATGGAGTTCTATGCAGTGGTAAAGAAAGATGACATCGGGGCTGGAGAGATGGCCTAGCGGTTAAGAGCACCGACCGCTCTTACAGAGGACCCGGGTTCGATCCCCAGCACCCACATGGCGGCCGAGAACCGTCTGAAACTCCAATTCCAGGAGAACTCCAGTTCCAGGGGAATCCGACACCCTCTTCTGACCTCCACGGCATTGCACGACACGGGTGCACAAACTTGCATGCAGACAGTACATTCATACACATACGGAAATAAATAAAATTAATAAAAAAAATAAAAAAAAAGAAAGATGACATCATGAACTTTGCAGGTAAATGCATGGAACTCAAAGCCATTATGCTAAGTAAAGTAACACACTCCCAGAAAAACAAATGATGAATGTTATCCCTCATTTGTGGATACTAACACCAAATCCCTAGTTGAAAGGCAAACTGAACAACGTTAATGGTATATTTCTTTTTATCTGAAAGCAACTGTGCTGTTGTAATGTGTATCCCTTAACGGGCTCTAGAATTAACTTATTTTCAGACATTGTATTTGTCGTATATGGGTGGAAGGTATATACTCATATTTTACAGTAATATAAAATTGAAGGGAAAGGATGTGAATTCCTAAACATATTTTGGAATTAACATACAGTTTATTTTTGGAGGACATGATTTTGGTATATATGTGATATATATGTATATATGTATATATCTATATCTATATCTATATCTATATCTATATCTATATCTATATCTATATCTATATATATTTTGGAGAAGTGCAGATGGGAGGGAACAACAACAACATAAGGACTGGGTCAGAGAACTGACTGAAACAGTTGAATTCTGCCCCAAACAATAATCTTCTGCAGAGAAAAACTTTGAAAGGACTGAGAAAGTGATGCAAGACATGTATAGCAGAATGCATGAACTGGGGTGGGGTGGGGTCAGGCAAAGGGAAATGTGTCTAAGATTGGACTGAGAAATGATGTATGAGATGCATAAAACATCAATAAAAGTATTTTAAAAAGCATAAGCAAATACACGAAAATGATATGATATACCAGAAGGATATTTGCTAGTGCAAATGTATACAAAGCCAGAACTAGTAAAAGCTCAAAAGAGAAAAATATGTCTAGGACAGTGGCTCCTTTCTGCGGGTCATCATTTGACCGTTTATTTCTTCTTTGCGAGTTTTCCCAGATAGTAATGGAACTGCTGGCCAGAAGCAGGCTCACTAGAATTACAATTGTGATTCAGAGAGGAAAGAACTGTTGCCCAGTGCTCCTGGTCAAAGCCCTCTGGGAGGAGATTCCAGCCTCTTGCATGGATAGAGTACAGGTAGGTGTGCTCTATCCATGTAACCTACACTCCGGGGGCGCTGGAGCACCTGCTTCCTGCCAGTGTGATTTGATATTGGGAATGTTACTTAACCACTCTGAGCCTCTCTTTCCTTATCTGGAAAATGGGAAGATTCATGATATTGTTCGTAGACTTGGGACTCACACTGAAAGGGGGTGTTAAAGGGTTGGACTGAGTCCTCTCAAATTCACATCTGAATAGCCTATCACCACTTATTTCAGAATATGTACGTAGGGAGGGTCTATCAAGAGGTAGTTGAGATGAGGCTACTACTATTTGGGTGAACTGTAATGCAAGATGATTGGTCTCTTTAAAAGAAGCAGAAATTTGGTGTCACAAAAGAGGCACCAAAGATGCACATGGACAGAGGAGACAGCATGTGTGAGGACAAAGGGTTAGGATCCCCTCTGTAGCCCAGCTGCAGGAAGAAACTAACCTCTTTGACACGTTAATCAGACACTGATCACTTCATTCTGTTCTCCAGAACTGTGAGTAAAAATGTCAAGCCACTCCGTGGGGTTGCACTAGGAAAATTCTAGCAAGCTAATAAGGGCATTGCAGATATTAAATTCTGAAATCCTCGGTGTTTATTTTTGTTTTCATTCTCAGGCTCAACTTCTTTTGGATTATCAATAGCCTACTTCACAACTGGGAATTATGAGCTACTTAGCCCCGAACCTGGGAAATCAGAGTGGCTGCATTTGTTTAAATTTCAATGTTGCAAAGAGGGGATGGTTAGGCAGAGCATACTCTATAACACCAGTTCTGGTTCTTCCTATTCTTCTGTGAGGGTTATGAATTCTGGGGGGAAATCCTTTCAACAGGAACATAAACCACCATCCTTTACATTGCATAGAAAAAAAATGTTCTCCATTTTTTTTTCTATGTAATGTTCTCCATTTTTTTTCTTGTGTAATGTTCTCCATTTTTTTTTCTTGTGTTGGACCCTGAACATGTTAGGAGTGGGACTGAATGAACGAATGGATGTTAAAATGATGTGTGACTCAGAATTGCATTGGAAGATTTTATTATGATGATATTATAGCAACTAGTGCAATTCCTGTGGCACAGTTATAGGTCTGTTATCAGCCCAGCTTTAATCACCTGTTCTCCTGTATGGGTGGGAGCTGACTACTATGATCAGTAACTCTCCTCTGAACTAGGTAGATGAAAGAATACTTTTTTATAATGATTATTAGACAATGGGACACTGTAGGAAATGACATTTTCCCTTAAAGGTAGGAGTCGCTATGTTTTTTCTCTTCAGTGATATATGGAAATGATTTTGTACTTATTTTATTCTCATTTATATGAAACTCTTAATAATCAGCACTGTAACGTAATGTGCAATTCAGAACCAAGACAATCTATTAATATCTTGCTTACAATCAACATGTCCAGGTGTTGGGAAAGATGAGGTAAGATTAGTATCCAGTTTACTGTAATTCCGCCTCTTCATTTCCTGGGACAAGGAGCTATTAAATGGAGAAAACCTTTAATCTAGATTAAAGTCCTTGAAATATGTCTACTCCTTTAAACTTCTGAGTAATAAAATGAAAAAGCCAACAACTTTACAGGAAGGAGAGCAGAGCTGTTCTTCTTGTTAAAAGAATAGAACAGCCGGGCATGGTGGCACACGCCTTTAATCCTAGCACTTGGGAGGCAGAGGCAGGTGGATCTTTGTGAGTTCAAGGCCAGCCTGGTCTACAGAGTGAGTTCCAGGACAGCTGGGACTACAGGGATACCCTGTCTCGAAAAGACCAAAAAGAAAAATAAAAGAATAGGAACAGAGAATTTTTGTGTCACTAACATTTATCTCTGTCACTAGATTGCTGATATTACTTTGAATATCCAGTTAAATCACAGTATGTGGGGAGGCCGGTGGAACCGAACTTACATTTCGCTTACATTAATATAAGAGTTTTCAAAACAGACAATAAAGTATAGATTGGACCTTTTAATTTATAAGAAGTGGTTTCCCTGTAGCCCCAGCTGACCAGACTGGCTTTGAACTCATAGAGTTCTGCCTGCCTCTGCCTCCTGAGTGCTGGGACTAAAGAAATGTGCCACCATACGTGGCTCAAAATATTTCTTCTTATTTCCTATGCCCTAGAAAAGATATTTTCTGTTTTTTAAAAAAAATTTTTTTTTATTTATTTCTGTATGTGTATCAATGTACTATCTGCATGCAGGTCTGTGCACCCGTGTCGTGCAATGCCACGGAGGTCAGAAGAGGGTCTCGGATTCCCCTGGAGCTGGAGTTCTCCTGGAATTGGAGTTTCAGACAGCTCTTGGCTGCCATGTGGGCGCTGGGGATCGAACCCGGGTCCTCTGTAAGAGCAGTCGGCGCTCTTAACCGCTAGGCCATCTCTCCAGCCCGATATTTTCTGTTTTAACCTAATAGATTTTCAAGAATATTTTCTGAAACTGACACTCTTGAATATATAAATGGACACATGGGTACACTTACATACATGCAGGGAAAACATATACAAAAAAATAGACCAGGCTGGTCTTGAATTCACAGAGATCTACCTGCCTCTGCCTTCCTAGTACAAATAAAATAAATAAATAAAAATATTAGTCAATTATTTTTGTTTTTTCCCTACAGTTCTTCCATAAACCACACTAAATTGAAGCTTCAAAATTTCCTTTTACAAAATATGTTAATGTTCCAATCAAAAGCCTGGCAGTATTCAGCCCCCTGTAGACTGCCAATGTACAGACTGTCAATACTGAGGCCCCCTGTAGACTGTCAGTGTGCAGTCCTCTGTGTAGACAGATGGGCAATGCTCAGTCCCCTAATTAGATGTGTACTGTTCCCCCTGTATATAGACTGGCACTAATTAGTCCCCTGCATAGACTGGCAAGTTTTAGTGATATTGGGCTCAGTTTAATTTCTGTCCACAGTATGACATTTACTTTTTCACCTTAACCATAAGAATAAGGAAGGGAAGACTTTGAGATTATAACAAACCACTTTGTGTCCATTAAAACTGTGGCTTCATTGATTGGGAAATTTACATAGTTCATAAAAGTAGATTTTTAAGGCTTTGATTTCATCTAGTTCTTTGGATGGTTCATAGGGAGAAACGAAGACAGAACAGCATCAAAGTCATCACAATTACAGAAGTCCCTATTTTTTTTTCCACATAAATTTATTTATTTATTTATTTTTAACAAATCTAGACCCGTGTTCCCGCCCATTCCCCTACCCCGCCAGAGCTCATGCATTCTGCCAAACATGCTTTTCATCTCTTAGTCTTTCTCAATATTTTCCATGGAGAAGTTGACTGTTTTGAGCAGAAGTTCACTGTTTCAGTCAGTTCTTTGATGTATCTTTTCTGTTGTTGTTGTTGTTTCCAAAATGCATTACTCCCAACTGCTTTGTACAAAAGCTCAGGGGGCCCTACACAAGAAATACTTACAACTGGGTAATTGGCACTAGCATCCACAGATGAGGGATACCATTCGTCGTTTGTTTTTCTGGGACTGTGTTACTTCACTTAGCATGATGTCCTCTAGCTCCAGCCACTTTCCTGCAAAGCTCGTGATGTCGTCTTTCTTTACTGCTGCATAGAACATATTTTATATTATTTATCACTCCCAGAAGAGTTCCACTTTGCCTACTTCTTCACAACTCCAAAAGTGTCCATATGTGGGGAAAGTTTAACACACCAGGTGCTAGCTGTGATATTGATAACCAGCTATTATAATATTAACAGTACTGCATACTGTGGTGGCAGAGACCCAAATGGACCGGAAGCGTGGATCTAGTTTGCTGAAACAAAATAATACATTGTACAAATGGAAATCCTTTAAAACCAGTTTTGAAAGCAGCTGGAACTGCTTTCTTGCTGCTAATCAGTGTGGACAGGCTCATTTGATGAAGTGTGGTATAGAAAATAAATCCTCCCACTCAAAATACAGCTTGACAATATTTCAACCTCGATTCTTAAAGATCACACGTGCTTATGGTGCATTCCCATATGCATTTGCTCACCCCAAACAACTCTTTATCATCGTGATTCTTTCAAATGGTTGCATAGGGCTGGAGAGATGGCCTAGCGGTTAAGAGCGCCGACTGCTCTTGCAGAGGACCCGGGTTCGATCCCCAGCACCCACATGGCCGCTGAGAACCGTCTGTAACTCCAATTCCAGGAGAATTCCAGTTCCAGGGGAATCTGACACCCTCTTCTGACCTCTGCGGCATTGCACGACACGGGTGCACAGACCTACATGCAAAACAGTACATTCATACACATAAATAAATTAAAAAAAATAAAAAATGTTCAAATAGTTGCATAATGCAACTTATAGGAAACTGCGCTGGAGCAGAAATTACTAAAAACTGCACATCAAAGATCTACCCTGTTATTCATAAGGTTCTCATGCTGTGTTCAGCAAGGTGGGGTAGGGATTACCAGTGTGTTTTCTGTGTTCATTCCGGCTTACTTTTAAAGGTCACAGGTTGCTTTGATTATCTCAGCGTGGTCTTTTGTTTTCTTTCTTGGTTAGAGCGAAATGTGAGAGCAATGTGTTAAAGAATTGAGATTAGCTTTAGTGGAAGGAGCCACTAGTATGAGAATTATTTCCTCAAGTGAGAAGCACACGTGATTTTTCTCTGTCTTTTTAAAAATAATGCCAATTGCTTTTTTTTGTTGCAAGTGCAGTGTTTTGCTGAGATCACCTGCATAAACAAAACACTGGACACATCCAGGGCCTCTACCTGTGACCTTTCTTTTATGCCTCTTTTCTGAGCACTCTCATATAATTCACAGCTCCACAATGGTGCTTTGAAATGATCCATCACACAGAGGTCAGTAGCCTGTTTAAAGCAAAAGTCTGTGTTGTTTCATGTTTACTAAACACTGACAATCTTCCTTTATCTCTCACTCTGGATTCCTCTTGATTGTATTTGTAAAGATTTGTCTTACCCTATATGGTATAATAACTTTGAGGACAGAAACTGTGCCTCCCATGTCTTTCTTCACAATATCAATGTATCGATTTAATTTCAAAAGCACTTATGATCCAAAATCCAAAGCTTATATAAAAGCAAACTTACAGAGCATGCCTCTCATGTTAGGGCTCATGTGAGTGTGTGTGTGTGTGTGTGTGTGTGTGCCATGTGTGCCATGTGTGCCATGTGTGTGCATGTATGCATACAGAGTTGATACCATACAACACAGTCAATATAGCTTATGTAAAATTATTAATATATAAATACAAGTGTATATGCATGTGTGTATTTTACAAATGTAAAACTTTGTTCCTGGTGTTGTATATTCATGTTGTCAAAGGTTTGAAATAAGGCATTTAGTTAGTGCCTGGTAATTTGTTATGCTCAAATCAAAATATTACTTTTCTTTTCTTTTCTATTTTTCTTCATGCTCTTAATTTTCCATTTCATTTAGGAAATGCATTTTTTATTTCATCTGTACAAAGGAGAAGTGGATAGACTAAAGAGAAATGAAAAGAGGCTATTTAGCTCAGCATTGGAGTGAGTGAAGTGCCCAAGGAGGATATAACAATAACCTAGATTATTTTGGATCTGGTTGTAAATTAATGTCCTCCACTTTTTCATGACAGTCAAGAGCCCTATTTTGGAGTCAGATTGCTTGCAACCCAATCATGGTCCTTGTCTAGTTAATGTGATCATGGGGGGCATTATTGGGCCTTTATGGGTTACAGTTTCTCCATTGGAATTCTGAAGTCTATTAATGTTAAGAGTAAAATATTGAGATAAGATTCCAGCTCCTACTAAGTACTACATGAATTGTGTTTATGCTTTTTATGATACGCAGTTGACTTTATCATGTTTAGACTAGATATGAGCACAGATGTTCATGATTTTTGAGCTGTTTTATTAATTTTGCAATAATGAAATGTCACAGATAATAAACAAGGAAACTGCTGACTAAATTGCCTGTAATCAGGTGTCTGATATGTCCTTTAATAATGAAAATGAGTGAGGAAATTGACAGTTATTTAAAAATAATTTTATCTCATCTTTTTGTGTTCTATTCTTTGTAATGTTTTATCTGCTATTTTTATTTCTGAATGTCATCATGCTTATATTTTAAAATAGGAGTTTCAGAAGTACAGATTTTCAGACTTTAATAATAATTTATTTTATGAGTGGAACGAGGGGATGGATATGATAAAAATACATTATATAAACATGTATGACACTATGTCAACATGTGTGATATTATGTAAACATATATGACACCACATAAACATGTATGACATTATATAAACATGTACATTATATAAACACATATGATATTATATAAACATGTATGACATTCTTAAATAATAGATAAATAAAGTTATAAAAGATTTTAATAGTGTGGTTAAGAAACAAAGGTCCATATTAGACATTGTATTTCACTTACAAGTGACTGAGAGACTTGTGAGTATTTTTCTCACATGAGTTAGTTGATATTTACTCCTTGCAAAGATGAGTTCCCTCGATGATTATCCCATTGTTTGGATTTGCTCTTTCACAAATGTTCACTCTAAACTTCTATTAATGTTTCATGTAAGGAATGTTATATGAACCAAGGCAAATGTGTTTTTTCCAATCAGTTGTTATCTTGTAATATATACTTTTTGACACACTAGTTTCTAACTACTCAAATATAAAATTAATCACAAAGAGAGCAAATAAAATTTAAATCAAAAAGAAGAAAATCACTTACTTCAATGATATTTCATTGCTAGGGTAAAAAAATTCAGGGAGATTAATTGGTCTGTGGGTTATACTGGAAATGTGTGAAGGCGAGATATTAAAATTAGTGTTTAGAATGTGACTTTTTAAAGCACCACAGTGCTGTCAGGATTTCCGTAATTCATACTGCTCATTATTGCCAATACTGTTGGCTGTGTGCTTTCCCTGCTGTTTCACCACATGAGTCACACACAATTAGCACTGATGTTCTCTCCCTAAGCAGTTACAGCTGTCATTGTAGAATCAGCTGTCATAACTGGTAAGTGGGTGATGCTACTTGAAAATATAATTATAGTATTGATTGGATATATTCCTAAGGTCAAGGAGAAATTTATGTTGGTGTTAGTTATGCAAATGGATAAAAGCCTAACATTGTATTGTTTATCTTGCCAAGGGATTTAGAGATAATTTGGAAAACCAACAAACTGATGTACCTTCTCTTAGGAATCTTTGGAAAAGAGAATGTTTGCGATGTATCTCACTTATTCTTTTTTTTTTATTAGTTCTAAGAAAAACAGATCATTTTGGTTCTTAATGTCACCTTGAAACTTTTTGAATGATATTGATGTCATTAGGATTTTTAGAAAAAAATATAAATTTCAGATTAACAATAGCCATACAATAAAAATATTCTGTTGGAATTAAAGAACTGGGAGTGTAGCTGAGTGATAGACACTTGCCTAGTATATGCAAGGTCCTGGGTTTAATGTTTGATTTCCAGTAAAACGCGCGAACACACACACACACACACACAAACGCACTCACACAGACATTTAATGAGGATTCCCAAGTTTGCTATGTCTGACAGCCCTATAACATATCATTTCTAAAAGGAAGCCCTTAACATGCTTTGGATTGAAACTTTAATAAATATTTTAAGATGGAATCAGTCATCAATTTGTCATCAATTTGTGAGATATATTTTTATTACTAGGAAGGTTCAGGTATCTCCTGAACTGCAAATAACTGAAGTGGGCTCCATATTAAGACACACAGCACAACACATGACTGTTTGACTTTACAACCTTCTTGCATGCACTAGTCTGTAACAACAGGTCTTGTGGTAACTAGACTAACTCTGCTCTAGTGGATGAAGATCTTCCTATGTTTGGTAATGAAGATGGAAACTCATTGGTGCTGTGTCCAATCCCCTCCTGAGGTCTAGAGTAATGGGCATCTAAGGGATCTCAAATTGTCTAGAGATGCCAACTTAACATATCTCAGATTTAAGTTGTCACCTTTTTTTTTTTTTTTTTTTTGAGAGAGGGTGTCTCTTTAGTCCCAGCTGGCCTGGAGCTTGCTATGTAGACCAGGCTGGCCTTGAGCTCAGAGAGATCTGCCGGCCTCTTCCTCCCAAGTGATGGGATTAAAGGCATGCAGTACTATGCCTGGCCTAGGATGGTTCTTAGCCACCATGTGGGTGCTAGGAATTGAACCTGAATCCTCTGCAAGAGCAGTCAGTGCTCTTAACTGCTGAGCCATCTCTCCAGCCTCACATGCTTTTTTTTAAAAATTTGGTTAATGGTATTACCTTTTATATGGGCAAGCAAGCTACAAATGCTGAGGGAATAATGTCACTGATGGGACACCTTAGGAAAGTATCTTTTCCCAGGTCTCCTGTCTTCCTCTCTGCTTCCCAACTGCTATGAACTGAGCATCCCTGGCCACCATGTCCTTCTCCCATGATGTTCCACCTCACCACAGAAGTATGCAGACTTTTTCTTCCATACTTTGGTTTCCTGTGTCAGTTTTAGTCATAGAATCCTAAAGGTTCTACTCTGACAACTCTTGAATCTAGCTCACATTTCCAATCTTATTTTAGGATAAAGAGGCATCATGGCACTGCCAGAGACAAACTAGAACTGAAATTCAGGAAATGGTTATTCATAAGAATATGACATTTGTCTTCAGCATCTATATGTAGTTCTAAAAACAAGCAAAGGAAAAGCTTCAAGTTTTCTTAAACCTGATTTAGTCCATTAATTCTAAAGCAGTAGACTTTTCTGTTATGGTTTACTAAACTGCAATGCTTGGCTATCCAATGTGTCACTGAGGTATTGGTCTGTGAATTTCTATGCTTAGTGTAATATTTAATAACATTTTCTTTTAATAAATCAATTGAAAAATATTATTATCACTCTAAATTACATTGATAAATTTTCTGAAAAAGTTGTGCCAATCCATGCTGTGTGCTCATCAGACACTGACAAAGCTTTCATGAATAGACTAGCAATTGCCTTCCTGAGTAGAATTAATTAATTATTTTCATTAATGCTAAATTAATCTTTTCAAATTAGGATTCTATGTGTCAAAAGCTTTGTGAAGTGCAAATGTTGATTTACTTCAACAGGCTGGAGAAAGAGGTGACTTAAAGAATGTGAACTTGAACATAAATATATTTTCCAGTTAATTAAGCTTCTGTAATATTTGCCTTTCTATAATTATCAAGGAGGTTATGAATCCTTTTTTGAAAAAGTGATATGACAAGCTGAATACATGAAAAACAGCTTTGAGATATGGTACAGTGAAAGTCTTAGCTCAAACTAATGCAGTTCAGTAAGTGGCACTGCCAGCCAGTTGAGGATCTCAGTGTCTCACTTCTCCATTGTCTTCTCCCCATTTCACTATTTAAATTAAAAGGTCATCATGCACTTGGTGTCATTTGTTTTCTTGATCCTGGCCAGTCTTATTGAGATGATATCTTAAAGTGGTCTTAATTTGCATTTCCCTAATTATTAGTGACGTTGAACAGTTTTTAAGATGTTTCTCAGCATCTCTAATTCCTCCTCTTTGAAGTCTCTATTCAGTTCTTTGCTCCATCTTTTGAGTGATTTATTTGTTTTCTTTCTTCTTGTAGTTTGTATACTCTGGAAATCAATGCTTTGTCAGATGTATCATGCATGCATTTCTTTTGAAAAAATATTGCTTTATCAGTGCAGACTTTTGTATTCCTAAGAGAAATGTGCAACCTAGAATAAAAATTTTTGAAAACTTTATATAAATAATATGTATTGTTGTAGCTTGGGTATGAAATGTCTATTTTAAAGGCTCAGGATGTGGCCCCCCCCCAGTTTGTGGATGCAGTCTTTGAAAGGAGATTGGATCATAAGGGCTCTTATCTACTACTAATTGATGAATTAATAATTGATGCTATTATTGAGAAGTGGTGGATGTAGCTTGGAGGAAATAATGTCATCTTAGGAAAGTATGGTTTCCCTGGTCTCTTCTTGTCTTGCTCTCTGCCTCCCAGCTGTCATGAAGTGAGCAGCTCTGCCCACCATGCTCTTCTGCCATGATGGACTATAACCTCTGAAACCATGTGTGACAAAAGAAATCTTTCCTCTCCTAAGTTGTTTTTCTCAGGTATGTATCACAGCAAATTTGGATTAATATGCTTATTAACATGGCAATTAAGCCAAAATAAAGCCATCCCTGGAGGCTCTGCTCCAAAATGGCTGATATTCTTTTTTTTTTTTTTTTAATTTATTTCCGTATGTGTATGAATGTACTGTCTGCATGCAAGTTTGTGCACCTGTGTCGTGCAATGCCGCGGAGGTCAGAAGAGGGTGTCGGATTCCCCTGGAACTGGAGTTCTCCTGGAATTGGAGTTTCAGACTGTTCTCGGCGGCCATGTGGGTGCTGGGGATCGAACCCAGGTCCTCTGTAAGAGCGGTCGGCGCTCTTAACCGCTAGGCCATCTCTCCAGCCCCCTTATTAGAAGAGATATTTGGACACAAATACACTAGAGATTATCAGTGTTGAAGGGAAGAATGTAAAGGAATCATGAGAAGCCAAGGACAGAGGCCTCAGAAGAAACCCAGCCTGCTGTCTTCTTGGCCCTTCATCCTCCAGAACGATGGGAAACATTTTTTTTTCTGCTTATGCTGATTAGTCTGTGGTATCATGTTGTAGTAGCCATGAATAGTGTACCTAATGACAGACACATTTTCTACCACCAACCCAGCCCATTCTATATGCAGAAATCTGGAAGCTAAGAACTATACTGGAAGAGTTATACTGGAAAAATTACATTTTCTTAGTGCCTTGTTGGGACAAGGGAAGCTGAGAGAGGAGTTCCATCACGCTTTTTCTCTGAGATTCCTAAATATATCATTGTTTAGATACTCTGTGAACTCTGTTGTCCTTCCACTAAAATTCATCTTTGCTCTGGTGAGTCAATTTAACCAATTCAAACAATCCAATTTAACTGAAAAAAAAAATGCTAAATACAAGTAAGAAAAATTAAGATGATTTAAATGGAAAAATGTTTCTGTTAAGTAAATTCTCGTGATAGAATTGGATTGCAAAAATTTTAAGTGCCAATGAAGAATATTAAAAGTCAATATTCACCTCGTTGGCAAGCCTGGGAGACCCCAAGAAGGTGTCAGAGATGCTAGAGCCTTGAGACATCTTGCATACAGGAAATGGTACCAGCTCAAGAGAGAGATGTATGTTGCAGGCAACAAAGCTGGAGGGGCTAAGCCATCCCAGAAGTAAGACATGGAGCTACTGGATTTAGCGTTGCGTGCTGGCTTTCAGGCTTATTTTGCTCCAGTATTTACTCAGTATTCCCTCCATTCCTCGCTTTGGAATGGGAATGTGTATTCAGTGACATTGTAGGTCCTTCTTTGAAATGGAGATATCATCAGACAAGCTGTGAACTACAAAGATGGTATCTGGTTTACTTACAGGGAGGGGCTAAGTGCTAACCTGAGCCACAGGTTCCCAGGATGCTTGGGAGAATGGGGATGAGCCCTGAGATGCTGCTGGCACCATGCTGGGGCCAGGGGCATATAAAAAGCCCACCATGCAGGGATTGGGAGGGATCTCTCTCCATTTTGTCTTCGTTGGCGGAGGACACAGAATTCATGCCAGGATTCCAGGCGGCCATGTTGGGAAAGGACACTCGCTGCTCATCATGTAAGAGATGTCTCTATTCACTTTGTAGGCAAGCTTAATAAACCCTCTAGTCTTCTGGAAGTTAAGATTGGAGAGTCTGCTCCTTGCTTTGCCTAATAACTGGGGAATGTGAGGCAGAGGCGGGGTGGGACCCTACATGTGTGGGTAACCCCCAGGAGGAAATTCTCTGCAGCAGTCCCCTAAACCTGGTCAAAAACCCATGACAAGAAATCTCATAGGCTCTAGAAGGAGTATGCAATTACTGTTGTTTTGCCAAATGGACATATTGTCAAAGTGCCTTTTAAATACCCATGGTACTCATAGATTAGTGCTGCTCCTAACCTTCATCAGAGCAATTTATTTTTGCAGTGCGTGGCAGTTATTGCAGAGATTCATAACTGGTCAGAAAAAATGAGAGCAAGTGGCTGTTATGTGCACAGCTTTAAATGGGACACCTGTATTATATCTTCCAAGACCCAGAGAAGAGGAAGAAGAGGAAGAGGAAGCAGAAAGAATTTAAGAGCTGGAACGCTACTATGAAACCATTTTTTTCTGGAGATGATATATGTTTTGCTCTCATGAACTTACTGAAGCTGTAGTTACTTGCACAAAAGCTACAAAAGATCAGGCTTGTCAATGGTTCCCCTAATGGATGGGGAGGGGCTTATGAAATTCTGCCCCTCTCTGAGGGACTATTAGTGTTTTCTGGAGTGAGGGAGTGCCATTTTCTTCAGTGTTGTAGCCACTGATAGGTGGCCTATGATTCAGTAAATAACCCCCACCCTTGCTCATCAACTCTAATTAAACTCAGAGGATCACACACAAGAACAAGACATGGACATAGGGGGAGGGACTTGTTAGAAAGATGGTTTTCAACAAGAGAGGTACAGGCTGACAGGAGGTAATGGGGAAGGGCTACCAAAATTTATTATATACATGTATGAAATTGTCAAATAAAAAGTATGTTTTCAGAATCTTTGTTGTTGAAGGAATGCTGGCAGCAAGGTGTTAGAAAAACAAGTTTTTAAAATTTTATTACATCAATAATTACTTTCCAACCATCCACAGACAAAAGTACCTTTGTAGGATCTTGAAGACCAAGGCATGAGATTGGAAAACTCAGGTGGATCCAGAGTCTAAAAGGGCACAGGTCTCCCGACTATGATACCAGCTACCGACACAGAGACAGCCTCACTTCTCTCTGGAGCTGGTTGCCGCCCTGTTTTGCCTTTGAGTGCCTATGCCACCAGAGTTATTGTCTAAAGACCTGGGAGAGGCACACCCACACATGCCTTAGGTGACAGGTCAGCTGAGCTTCATTCTGTCAGTGCACCTGAGTCCACTCAGTAACCAAGCTCTACATTCTTTGTATTACTGATCTTTCTGCAGCAGGCTGTACTAATGGTCCTGTTCATCTGTGTTCCCATAAGGCATAGTGGAGGTTGTGGATCCCAATGTAGCCCTTTCAGCTAATATCACTCAGACAAGTTTTGTTTCAGTGAGACACAACTCAACCTTTAGAGCCCTTGGTACACATGGATGCCAAAAATCTCCTTTGCTAAAATGAAGCTGATGGAAACAAAACAAAGAACAAGAAAGATATTTATTTCTTGGAGTTTAAACTTGCAAAGGCATGGGAATTTAATTTCAGCACAATTTAATATATTTAAGTGAAAAATTTTTTTGGATTTTAATTTTCAAATCTTTGTGTTTTAATTTGATTCCCTGAAAGTTTGATAGGATAGAATTCGTATTCAAATTTGGGCCATCTCCACTGTTTTTTCACTAAGTTTTCATTATACTTTATCATTTTATCTTATTGTGGAAATTCTGGTGAACATTGCTAGATAATGTTGCTAGAAATAAGTGAGATGAGAAATAAAATATAGATGAAATATCCAGAGTTGAGAAAATAATCCTGAATTGTTTTAACAGCTTACAGTTCAGACCCTCCTATGGGTAAAATCTATTCTGCTCACCACAATCTGGTCTACAGTAGTCTCAGGTGGATCTACAGTGGAACAGTGGTTGGTATTGGGTAGTGATCTCATGAAGGTGGGAAAATGGCAGTGGATAGGCTGCTAATATCCTCACTCAAAAAGATGTCCCATGCTTTTGATACTGGAACTTGAACTCAAGGCCTTTTTATGTCAGCCATGTGCTCTTCCACTGAGGTACATCTTCAGACCCCATGCTCTTGATTAATGCTCAAATCCAAAGCATTGAATCAAGAAAAGCAAGATTGGGTGGGAAAGGATGAATGAATTCTTCCTTCCTTTTGATTCTAGTTGGAGGGATTATACCTTTTATGACTTCTCCTTGCTATAGGTTTCTCGGATGAGAGCATACAATTTAGTCTGCCCTTGTTAATGCTGAAACTTAGACCTGTGGTTGATTAGTATTTCCTTTGACTGGCTAGGTAAGCATAGAATTTAGAACAGAAGCATATAGTTGTTCCTGTTGTCTCTAACTGAATGTTTATGTAACAATCACAGTAAGATTTTGATGTCCTTGTTACTGAACTTTTATCTTGTAAGTGATTAATGGACCATCTCAGGGCTCATAACTCTTCTTTCTATTTCTGCTCTGGCCACCATTCAATAATCTCAACCTAGTGTAACCACCTTGGCAAGAGAGGAGATATTAAAAGTTATCTCATGTGCTAAAACTTACGCTGTTTTCACAGGATGTACTAAAATTTGTTTAGATCTAACAAAAGGTTAAGGGAGTTCATAAAAGTATCTTTGATAAAAATGAGAGAGAAATTTTTCAATTTTAAAAGGTTTCCTGGGCTGGACAGATGGCCTAGTGGTTAAGAGCAGCGACCACTCTTACAGAGGACCCGGGTTTGATCCCCAGCACCCACATGACGGCTAAGAACCGTCTGAAACTCCAATTCCAGGAGAACTCCAGTTCCAGGGGAATCCTACACCCTCTTCTGACCTCCACAACATTGCACAACACGGGTGCACAGACCTGCACACAGATGGTACATTCATACACATACAGAAATAAATAAAATAAAAAAAAAAAGGTTTCTTTTTGCCTTCTGGCTCCTGAGCCATATAAGCTTTAAGGAAGCCTTTAAAAACATTCTCAATATAACTGCTTGCTACTGAATATGCTGTGCTTCAATGTACACAGTTTTATGCCAGAAAACTCAGCTACTGGCAAGATGCCATGCCAACAATTAGATTGCTGCATTGTGACAGGATGTTGTCTCTCTCTCCCTCTCTCTTTTGTATGAGTAATGTTTTTTTTTTTGTTCAAAGCCAAGTTTTTATTGAAGCTTTGTGAATTTCATACATTTCCCAATCAAATCTAGGCCATTCCCCCTTCCTTGCCCCTCACCCCATCAGAGCTCATGCATTCTGCCATACATGTTTTTCATTTTTTCTCATCTCTTTTAAGATTTTTGGTGCAGAAATTTACTGTTTTGGGCAGAAGTTCATCATTTCAGTAAGTTCTTTGGCCCAGTCTTTTTGTTGTTGTTGTTCCTTCCAATTTGCATAACTCCAAAATATGCATATATGCATGCCACACATATATCAAGATCATGATGTCATAGGTTTTAGCATCTTCAGCTTATGATTTTATTTATTTATTATTTATTTATTTGTTTATTTTCTTTATTAGGCTGAAAGATGTCACATTTTCCTTAAGAAATTGTTTGAAGGATCCTCGGCAAGCCCAAACAACCATCA
Source organism: Rhizomys pruinosus (assembly GCA_009823505.1). Lineage (NCBI taxonomy): Eukaryota > Metazoa > Chordata > Mammalia > Rodentia > Spalacidae > Rhizomys > Rhizomys pruinosus. The sequence goes on along the minus strand of VZQC01007428.1, from coordinate 1,501,990 downwards.
GTCCTGCACTTGTGTTCCACACTGGAGTCTTCCCTTCCTGTGGTCACAAAATGAGGTCTAGTAAGCACCATGTCCTGTACTGACCTCCTTGATATAGCCTGGGTAGTTCAATAATGGCAGTCTATACTCTGAAGAGGCTGAAACCCCAGTAGTTGCTCAGTCCACAAGATGGATGTCTCAGCAGTCCACATCTGGCATTGAAGGTTTGGAGGATGCTTGGAGAGACATGAGCCTTTAGTCCATATTGGAATGTTAAAAGGCTGTGTCTCATGTCTTTGAAGGATGGCAAAAGCAGTGGCAGCCACAGGGTAGCTGTACTTGCCAGTAAGAATTGAAGACAGGCAAAATAACAGTGCTTTTTTTTTACTTTTTGTCTTTTTACTAAGATCTCAGTTTTATACCTGAAGTACAATATTAAAGGCCTTAGTGATTATTTTTGTTTATACTTTCATTTTGAATGTTTAAGGCCACACAATTAACCCAGATTAACCAAGGTTTTTGTTTTCTCAAGGTCAGTTGAGGATTTGGTCCTCAGGGGTCACTTGGGTTTTTTTTTGGGGGGGGAGGGAGCCCCTGCCTCTTTTTTTGCTTTTCATTTACCAGTTCAATCCACTTGAGGACAAAGTGAGGTCTTGATAGACCAGGTTTCCCTTTTGAAGCATGAGCATACTTTCCTTCTTTTTTTATTTTTTATATACTTTCCTCTTTATAGATTGGACACTGGCTGAAGACCCATTAGTGGATCTCCAAGACCTTCCTGCAAAGGAAGTCTGGTGACTCACATTTGCAGGACACTTCAAGAGATGCCCCCATGCATAGTCCCCTGGTACTTAGTTGACCTCTGAGGGCAAGGAAAAAGTTATCCCTTTGGCCAAATTGGTATGGGCATTAAAGTATGGTCATTAAGCATCCAGAAAGGTTAGGTTACACCAGCCTTTTAATTACTGTATTATATTTTTTATAATACTGTATACTATTTTTATAATACATTTATTTATTTATTTATTTATTTATTTATTTATTTATTTATTTAGTCTTTTTGAGACAGGGTCTCCCTGTAGCCCCAGCTTTCCTGGAACTCACTCTGTAGACCAGGCTGGCCTTGAACTCACAAAGATCCACCTGCCTCTGCCTCCCAAGTGCTAGGGTTAAAGGCATGTGCCACCATGCTTGGTTTATAATACTTTTAATTACTGTATAATATTTTAGAAAAGGCTTGGACAAAAGCTCAAGCAGCTTTGTAAGAAATACTAAGAAGCACTTCCATAAAATAAATACTGTGGTTAGACACAATGTCGTGACAAATAGTTTTTTTCTCAATCTTTTGGATTTTATATTACTCTTAAATATGCATAAATACCCTCCACCCATATACTAAAATTCCAAAGTCTGAAAATAAATGGTTGATTAATTATAGAACCTGTTAAGTGATTCACAATATAAGAGCACAGTTATTTTCAGATCAGTTTGCCTTACAACTAGGTACTTGATACTAGCATCCACAGATGAAGGATACCATTCATCATTTGTTTTTCTGGGACTGTGTTACTTCACTTAACATAATGTCTTCTAGTTCCATTCACTTACTTGCAGAGTTCATGATGCCATCTTTCTTTACTGCTACATAGAAATCCATTGTGTAGATGTACCACATTTTCTCTGTCCACTTCCTCAGTTGAGGGGCACTTAGGTTGGTTCGAGCTCTTTGCTATTGTGAAAAGAGCTGCAATAAACATGGCTGTGCATGTATCTCTGCAGTAGGATGAGTCTTGTGGCTATATACCCAGGAGTGGTATGACTGGACCAGGAGGTAAGCTCATTTTGAATTTTTTAAGGGTTCTACATATTGTTTTCCATAGTGGTTGTATGAGTTTACATTCCCACCAGCAGTGGATGAGTGTTCCCCTTTCCCAACAACCTCTCCAGCATTTGGTATCATTTGTTTTCTTGATACTATCCAGTCTTATCAGAGTGAAATGATATCTTAAAGTGATTTTAATTTGTATTTCCTTAATTATTAGTGATGTTGAACACTTTTAAAGAAGTTTTTCAGCCATATCTAATTCCTCACTTGTGAAGTCTCTGTTCAGCTCTTTACTCCATCTTTTGAGTGAGTCATTTCTTTTCTTTCTTCTTTGTTTTTTTGAGTAGTTTATATATTCTGGAAGTTAATGGTCTGTCAGATGTACCAGTGGTAAAGGTTCCTCCCACTCTGTCGGTTTTCTCTTTACTTCCCTGATTGTTTCTTTTGCTGTACAGAAGCTTTTGAGTTTAATGAGGTTCCACTTGTCAATTATTGACCTTATTTTCTGTGCGGCTGCTGTCTGATTTAGAAAGCCTTTTCCTATGCATATGTCTTGTAGGTTGCTGCCAACTTTTTCTATCACCTTCAGAGTTTCAGGTTTCATGTTGAGGTGTTTCATCCATTTGGAATTGATTTTTGTACAGGGTGAGAGGTAGGGATTTAATTTTATTCTTCTAAAAGTGGTGATCCAGTTTTGCCAACCACATTTGCTAAAGATGCTGTCTATCCTCCATTGTGTCTTCTTGACCCTCTTGTCAAATATGAGAGGCTAAAATTGTATGTGTTGAAATTTGGATCTTCAGTTTTGTTCCATTGGTCTACAGGTCTGTTTTTGTGCTGGTAACAAGCTATTTTTATGACTATAGTAGTATAGTTTGAAGTCTGATATAGAGATTCCCCCTGTATTGCTCTTTTAGCTCAGGGTTTTTTGGCTATTTGGGGTCTTTTGTTTTTCCATATGATATTAAGGATTTTTTTCCAACCCTGTGAAGAAACTCTTGGGGATTTTATTGAATCTGTTTATTAATTTGGGTAGAATGGACATTTTTAGTTTATTAATTTTTCAATCTATGAGCATGGGAGGTTTTTCCATCTTCTGATGTGTTCTTCAATTTCCTTCTTCAGGGGTTTAAAATTTTTGTTGTAGAGATCTTTGGTGTCTTTGGTTAGGTTAGTTCCTAGGTATTTTATTGTTTTTGAAGCTATTGTGGGGGGGGAAGGTCTTCTTGTATTCCTTTTTCAGTTGCTTGTTGCTGGTGGAAAGAAAGGTTACTGATTTTTCTAGGTTAATTTTGTATCCTGCCACTTTACTGAAACTCTTAATCATTTCTAGGAGTTTTCTGGGGGAGTTTTTAACATCTCGGGTAAACTAGCATATCCTCTGCAAAAAGGGATAGCTTGACTTCCTCTTTTCTAATTAGTACTCTTTTAATTTCCTTTTCTTGCCTTATTGCCCTAGCAAGTATTTCAAGCACTATATTGAAGAGGTACATTTGGTATATCATATCATTCAGTTCAGATGTCTGTTTATTCTTTGTCCAGTTGACCCGTCCAATAGGCTCAGTGGAGTATTGAAGTCCCCTACTATGAGTGTACTGGGATTAATGTGTGCCTTGAGGTCCTGGAGAATTGTCTTTATAATGTTTGGTGCACCAGAGTTTGGTGCATACATATTCATGTTTGTGAAATCTTCATGATTAACTGTTCCTTTGATAAAGATGTAAAAGCTCTCTTTTTCTCTTCTGATTACTTTTGCTTTGAAGTCTATTTTGTCTGATATTAAAATGGCAACTCCTGTATCCTTTTTGGTACCATTTGCTTGGAATAATTTTTCCCTCTTTTCACCTTAAGTTGGTGCCTATCCTTGAGAGTGAGATGGATTTTGATTGGGGAGTTAGTCCATTCAGGTTATTATTGAAAGATGTGTGTTGTTTCCTTTCACCTTATTATCCATTTTCATTTTTGGTCTAGGTTTCTACTTCTGCAGTTAAGCTTTTATTAATTTCTCTTTTTTAGGTGCCTGGGGATAGTTACTCCTCCCCTCTGTCCTTTGAATTGCTTCAAATATTCTCTGAAGGGTTGGTTTTCCGGACATATATTCTATCATCTTGTTTATGTCATGGAAGATTTTTATTTCTCTTTCAAATATCATCAACATTTTTGCTGGGTATAGTAACCTGGGTTTGCATCTATCATTGTTTACCACCACTGGGTCTACTTTGGCCCACATTCTTCTTGCTTTCATAGTTTGCACTGAAAAGTCACCTGTAATTCTGATGGGTTAATCCTTATATTTAACTTTTTTTTTTTTTTTTTTCTATTGTGGCTTTCAGAATTTTGTCTCTGTTTTGGGCATCTAGTGTTTTAACTATGATATGGCGTGTGGAGTTTCTTTTCTGATCTTGTCTATTTGGAGTTCTGTGTGCTTCTTATATTTGTCTCAGATTGCCAGTCTCTGAATAAAGCACAGTTTAAAGATGTAATTCTTGTTTATGCTCATGGGCTTTTGTGGTAACAGACAGCATGGATTCTGGTGTTCCAATTACAGAGGCATGGATGAGTTTCTGAACATAACTCAGACCAAGTTCTTAACCTGTTTTGTACTCTTGAATGACCACATACCTTACTTACAGTCAAAGTCAGAATCCATGTATTAGCCCATTAGGATCACACAGAGAACACATCATTATCTTTGGGGCTCTATGTCTCCTGCATTGATTACCCAGGCCACTCTTCTCCCACTATCTCTGTCCAATCTCCTGCCCTCTTGCAATTTCTTTCAACACATAGCAGACAAGTTTGTATATTCTGTGACAGGGATTCCTCCACATCCCCAGCTGGCCTGGAACTTGCTGTGTAGACTAGGGTGGCCTTTATGTCTATCTTTGGCTGCCAAGTGCTAGGACAGCTGGCATGTCCTACCATTCCTGGTTATATTTTTATGTATAAACATTATAACCTAATGATATAACCCAATTATTTGCTAATTTATAAGTAACCTAAATATTCTCATCTTTTTCAGCTTTGTACAATAACATTGTCCTTAACAGCTACCTTGAGGCACTGTGCTGGACAGCTTCAGTTGTCAACTTGACACACCTGTGTAGAGAGGACCTGAGGTGAGGAATTTCCTCCATTGGATTGGCCCATGGCCATATCTGGTAGGCACTTTCTTGATTACCAAGTGATATGGGAGGGCTCAGCCTACTGTGGGTGGTGTCACCTTTGGCAGGTGGACTTTGGTATAAAAAAGTAGGCTGATAAGTGGCATATCTACAATGCAACCTCTATACCCAAGGCTCATGCAACATAGAACAAGGGGCCAAGAGGACACTAATTAATCTCCCATTAAGGATGATGCCTCGTGAAAAGGGGCCAGGTACTCAAAAGGTCATAAATGGAAAAGCTTTGGAGATTAGCAGTCTGCAAAATGTGGGTCCATGGACAGGTCATCTACATTCTTCTTCACTCACTGATGGGTCAGGGAACATTGCAGAAGAGGGGGTGGAAAGATTGTAAGAGCCAGGGAGATGATGCAAGACCATATATATGGAAATAGAATCTTACATGATCCTGGGGCCCTGTTCATATGAAACTACAACAGTGGTGTCAACATGCACAAGATCCAGGCAAGCTCAAGCAGACAAAAACCCAGCATAGAACTGTGGAAATGGGCAGCAGAATCCAATATTGCAGTTGAATGAGGAAATACTGGCTTTCTTAAAGCAAGGGACTGTGGATAGGCTGACTACAGCTCAGTGGATGAACTTGCACTGAGGAAAGTCCAGGGAGACTAATTTGGAAAAACAGTATTTAACAAAAATTACAGAAAGTATGAATTCCAGTGCGTGCGTGTATGTGTGTGTGTGTGGGGGGGTTTCTGTGGGAGGGTACCAATGGAGAAGAGGGTATAAAGGTACGAAGACTGATTGAGATGTTATGTATGAAATGCACAAAAATTCAATAAAAATTATTTTAAAAGTGTCAGCTGAGTACAGCCCAGAGGAGCAAGCCGTGAAGCAGTATTCCTTTGTGTCTGTGCTTCAGCTCCTTTTTCTAGGGTCTAGCCTTGAGTTCCTGCCCTGGCTTCCCTCAGTGATGAACTGTGAACTGGGAGATGTAAGATAAAATAAATCCTTTCCTCCCCAAGTTGGTTTTGGTCAGTGTTTTTTTTTTTTATTTTTTATTTTTATTTTTTTTATCACAGCAATAGAAAATACAATCTTCATAGAGTTGTTATTATGAATCTTATCTAGTCAAGAAATCAGAACCTCATTCACTTTTCCAAAGCTGTAACTGACTGTTCCATAATAGGCTCTTAGGTAGCTAGACAGAGTGAGCAGTCTACATTTCCATTTCATTCTTGACATTGGAAGCTGGAAGTCTCGTGTGCTTGACAAAGAGACTCTCACACTTAGGAAAAGATAAGCAGTTAAGAGTTTTCTTTCTCAAGTATCATTTCCTAGTAAATAATATTCTGCTAAAAATGTCTACTTCAAAGAAGACTATTTCTTTTCTTTTTTTATTTTTTTTATTGATGCTTTGTGCATTTCGTACATCATTTTCCAATTCAGATGAGGCATTTTTCCCTTTCCCTTCCCCCCCACCCCCACCCCATCCCAGATCATGTATTCTGCCATAACTGTCTTGCATCTTTCTCTGTTTTTTTGTTTTTTTCTTTTTTAGCTATAAGTGATAATCCATGAGTACAAGCATCCTTCATGCAAAACCAATCTACAGGCTGTTGTGTCCAAACCCCCACAGCCCCACCATCCAGTGGGAGGTGACATGTTGTTTGTTCAATCAAGTTGATCAAATGAGTGTCCAGACTACATCGTTGTAGTTTCACCATTCACCCCAATTGGAGCCTTTACATTCTACCACGCCCCCTCTTCCGCAGGTTGTTCCCTAGGCTTAGAAAAGGGGCACAGGTGGATGAGAAGTAAAACAGTCCACTCTCTCTGGAGCTGTTGACTTGGACTCTGGTCAATTCTGGCTGTTTCCTTTCATGGGCTGACAGTTTGTCCAGGGGTAACCTTTCGATCCTACTAATGAAGCACAAGCAGTTAGATATATAGGTATTTAAGCAGCACTAATAGTTATGGTAGGTTACTTTGGCATAGACACATATGTTTGGAAAAAGAAGACTATTTCTAACATTGCAATATCCTCTGCATATTTTATATGGCCGATGCAGCTTTATTTTCTTTCATCCTCATGTTCACTTAGTCCCTATGTCCAATGTTATTTTTTAGGCGTCAGTATTGCTTTGCTGTGGAGCAATGGCTGTACTTATTCCAGGTCACATTGCTTAAAACATAAAACACGTGGGGCTGGAGAGATGGCTCAGTGGTTAAGAACACTGACTATTCTTGGAGAAGATTTGGGTTTGAATTCTAACACCCACATGGCAGTTAACAAGTGTCCATGATTCCAGTTCCAGGGGATCCAACACCTTTTTCTGTCCTCCATGGGCATTGCATGACATGGGTGCACTTACATACATGCAGGCAATACACACATACACATAAAATAAAAATAATAAATAAAATATTAAAAATCATGAAACACATGATAATACTTTTTGGTTTATTTTTATTGGTATAAATATTTTTCCTGCATGTATGTAAGCATACTGCATGTGTGCAAATGCATGGAGACTGAGCTCATTAGATCCCATGGAACTGGAGTTATGGACTGTTGTTAGCTTCCATGTGGGTTCTGGGAACTGGATCTGGGTCCTCCGCATGAGCAGCTAGTGCTCTTAACCACTGAGCTCCAGCCCCAGGACAGTATTCTTTGGCAAATTTCTTCCCAATTTGGATTTTGTACATTCATTTTCCTTGTCTAATCCATTCAAGTCTCTGTCTTCTTCCTGATTACCAGTTTTTAGAGAGATTGATTTAATCTGTGATGCAAGAAAACTGAAGAAACTGTGGTTGGCTTTGTTACTTTGGGTAATGCCGGGGCTTTAAATGTATGTTTTCTCTCTCTTATATGTAACTAACAAAATGTGTTGAAATGTTTAACAGAATTTAAGTATGAATGTATGTTAAAGGGGCTGGGGAACTAGCTCAGTTGGAAAAGTCTTTGCCTCAGAAGCTTGACAACTAGTATTTGAGCTCAAGAACCCATTTAAAAAAACTGAGGCTAGTACTCCTCATGTCTAATCCCAGGACTAGGGAAGTTGAGAAGAGCAGATCCCTGGGGCATGCCCCAGAGCAGTGAGGACCAAGTCAAAAAAAAAAAAAAACAAAATAAATCCAAAGTAGATGGCTCCTTAACAATGATGCTGGAGGGAGGTCCTGAGTTTGGGTCTGACTCTGGTGCCTGACTCGGGTACCTCAGTGGGGTCCTATGTTCGGACTCAAGCTCCAGACCTGGTATGAACACTTGGAGCAGCCCAACACTGCTCCAGGCAGGTAAGCGTAGGATAGATTGGCTTTTGTGGTGCTTGACAATTGATTTTCTGGTCTGTGGCAGAGGGTCTGGTGGCTGGTGGAGGCTAGATTGTAGCCCTAAGCCCGGCGGGTTGCCCTTCCCCCTTTGCAGCCTGAAGGGGTCCTGAGTTTGGGTCTGACTTTGGTGCCTGACTTGGGTGCCGGGGCATGGGCTAAGCCAGGCATCGACGGCCCCAACCCCCCACCTACTCCCGCCAACACCTGGAATTGAGGAAGAGAGAGTATCCAGTGGATTGTATTAGGAGAATTCTCAGAACAGGAAAGGAAGAGTGACTTAGACTTCCAATATCCATTCTGTAAACAAAAGTGAAAGCCTGAAAACCTAGACAAATCAACACTCCATAAACAAGGAGGGGGAGAAGAAGAAGAAAAAAAGCATTGGAAGGAGGTAAGCAAAACAAAACAAGCTTTCAGCCTTCAACACACTGAAAAGGCATTTGTGATGTGAATCAGAAAATGGAAACCCACATGCCAGGGACACAACGAAGGCACAACATGGGAAAGATGCAGGATAATTCCACACCAAGCTCTACAAACCCTGTAGGAGATAGGTACAATGGGACCCCAGAAACAGACCTTAGAGGAATAATTGCAGACCTATGCAGAGAAATTAAAGAACATAAAGAAGAATTCGGAGAACTAAAGGAAGGGATTGACAAACTCCAGAAAGAACCAGAGAGAGAAAAAAACAAACACCTTAAGGAAGTAGAAGCACTGAAAAAGGAAGCCAACCAACGAAGTAAGGAGCACCAAGAAGAGAACGAGAATCTCAAAAAGGAAATGGATATGTTAAAGAAATCACAGGATGAAATGAAAAAGGAAATAGAGCACTCATCCAATCAAGAAGAAAGGAAAGGAAAAAGCCTCAGAAATAGAATGGAGGAAGCTGAACAAAGAATATCAGATCTGGAAGATAACACAGAGTAACTAAAAAACTCAAAAAGATTATGAAAAATTTAAAAATACAAAAAAGTGGAACAACCAGGAAATATGGGACACTATGAAAAGATCAAACCTCTGCATCATAGGAATAGAGGAAGGAGAAGAATCTCAAGAGAATAGTATTGAGCATATCTTCAACACAATAATAGATGAAAACTTCCCCAAACTAAAAATAGACAAACCTATACAAATACAAGAAGCACATAGGACTCCAAATAGACAAGATCAGAAAAGAAACTCCCCACGCCATATCATAGTCAAAATGCTAGATGCCCAAAACAAAGATAAAATTCTGAAGGCCATAAACATACAAAGGGAAACCCATCAGAATCACAAATGACTTCTCGGCGCAAACCATGAAAGCAAGAAGAACATGGAGCAAAGCATTTCCAGTGTTAAAGGACTATGGATGCCAACCCAGAATACTTTACGAAGCAAAAACGTTGATTACAGTTGAAGGAGAGAGAAAAATCTTCCATGACATAAACAAGATGATAGAATACATTTCCGGAAAACCAACTCTCCAGAAAATACTTGAAGCAATTCAAAGGGCAGAAGAGAAGAGCAACTATCCTCAAGCACCTAGGAAAAGAAACTAATAAAAACATAATGGTAGGAGTAGAATCAGAGACTAAAAGTCCAAATGGATAATAAGGTGAAAGGAAGCAACATCCATCTTTCAATTATAACCTTAAATATTAATGGGCTGAACTCTCCAATCAAAAGGCATAGACTGGGAGAATGGATTAGGAAACAAAATCCTTCTATATGCTGTCTACAAGAAACCCATCTCAATTTCAAGGACAGGCACCAACTTAAAGTGAAGGGATGGAAGAAAATATTCCAAGCAAATGGTACCAAAAAGAAAGCAGGTGTTGCTATTCTAGTATCAGATAAAATAGACTTCAAAGCAAAAGAAATCAAAAGAGACAAAGAGGGCCACTACATCTTTATTAAAGGAACAATTAACGATGAAGACCTCACAATCATGAATATATATGCACCAAACGCCAGCGCACCAAACTTTGTAAAGACAACTCTTCAGGACTTCAAGGCTCAAATTAACCCCAGCACAGTAATAGTAGGGGACTTTAATACCCCACTAAGTCCTTTAGACAGATCAACAGGACAAAAGATAAACAAAGAGACATCTGAACTGAATGATACAATACACCAACTGGATCTCACAGACATCTATCGAATATTTCACCCAAACACCAGAGAATACACTTTCTACTCAGCACCCCATGGAACATTCTCCAAAATAGACCATATACTGGGACACAGGGAAAAACTCAAAAAATACAAAAAGATTGAAATAATTTCATGCATTCTATCAGACCACAGTGCAATAAAGCTCAATATCAATACCAGGATAAGCCCTACACCGTACAAGAACACATGGAGACTAAACAACACTCTACTGAATAATGAATGGGTCAGGGATGAAATAAAGAAAGAAATAAAAACATTCCTGGAACTGAATGACAATGATAATACAACACAGCAAAACCTATGGGACACTTTAAAGGCAGTCCTAAGAGGGAAGTTTATAGCTCTAAGTGCCTACATTAAAAAAACAGAAAGAGCACAAGTGAATGATCTAACACAGAGGCTTAAAGTACTTGAGAGAGAACAACAAATGAACCCTAAACGCAGCAGACAAGAAGAAATAACAAAAATCAGAGCAGAAATCAATGAAATAGAAACAAAGAAAACCATACAAAAAATCAATCAATCAAAAAGTTGGTTCTTTGAGAGAATAAATAAGATAGACAGACCTCTAGCCCAGTTAACTAAAAGAAAAAAAGAACAACTCCAAATCAATAGAATCTGTGATGAAAGGGGAAATATCACAACAGACAATGAAAAGATCCAGACAACCATAAGAGATTACTTCAAAAACCTATACTCTACTAAATTTGAAAACCTAGAAGAAATGGATGAATATCTGAAAACCTGGGAACCACCAAAGCTGAACCAAGAAGAGATCGACAGCTTAAACAGTCCAATAATATATGAGGAAATTGATGATGTAATAAGCAGCCTCCCAAACAAAAAATGCCCAGGCCCAGATGGTTTCACAGCAGAATTCTATAAAATATTTCAAAAAGACCTACAACCATTACTACTCAAGCTGTTTAGAAGGATACAATTGGAGGGAGTTCTCCCAGATTCCTTCTATGAAGCCAGCATCACACTAATACCAAAACCAGGCAAAGATGCAACCAAAAAGGAGAACTATAGACCCATCTCCCTAATGAACACAGATGCCAAAATTCTAAACAGGATACTGGCAAATCGCATACAGACACACATCAAGAAGATCATCCATCATGACCAAGTTGGATTTATACCAGAGATGCAGGGATGGTTCAACATACGAAAATCAATAAACATCATCAAGCATATAAATGGACTGAAAGACAAAAACCACACCATCATCTCAATTGATGCGGAGAAAGCCTTTGACAAAATTCAACATCCCTACATGTTTAAAGTCCTGGAAAGAATTGGATTGGAGGGATCATTCCTTAATGTAATCAAAGCCATATACAGGAAACCCACAGCCAATATCATCCTAAATGGGGAAACGACAGCGGCATTCCCTTTAAGGGTAGGAACTAGGCAAGGCTGCCCTTTGTCACCACTCCTCTTCAATATAGTGCTTGAAACCCTTGCTAGGGCAATAAGGCAAGAAAAGGAAATTAAAGGAGTTCTAATAGGAAAAGAGGAAGTTAAACTATCCCTTTTTGCTGATGATATGATTGTATACTTAAGGGATGCTAAGAACTCCACCAGTAAGCTCCTAGAAATGATTAAGAACTTCAGTAAAGTGGCAGGATACAAAATAAATCTAGAAAAATCAGTAGCCTTTCTTTACACCAACAATAAGCAACTGAAGAAGGACTACAAGGAGACCTTCCTTATCTTTTTCAACACGGGATCTTTTCAGTGTTTCCACTTCCTTCCAGAGTTTGTCATTCTCTCTCTCTAGATCCTTATTGAGTTCTTCATTCTCTTTCCTAACTTCTCTGACTTGTTCTTTAAAGTTTTTTTTTATTTCTTTGAATATGTCCACAATTGTACTTCTAATATCTGTGTCCTGGGCCATCCCCAGGGGGATTCCACTGTAGGAGTCTTCCACAGGTTTGGTCGAGCTTGGTGTGGAATTATCCTGCACCTTTCGCATGTTGTCTCTTCTTCGTGTCCCTGGCATGTGGGTTTCTCTTTGCCTGTATTCCAATGTAAATCCCAAATGCCTCTTAGCTGTGTTGAATGCTTGCTTTGCTTGCCTCTTTCAGATGCCTTTATTGTTTGTTTGATTGATTTGTTTTTCTTCTTTTCTCCTTGCTAATGAAGTGTTGACTTGTCTAAGTTTTAGGCTTTCTGTTGGAAGTCTAACTCACTCTTCCCTTTCTGTTCTGAAGTTTCTCCAAAGAATCCACTTGGACACTCTTTTGGCAATTCCAGTTGGTGGGGAGGGATTCTTGTTTAGCCCACCCGGTACCTGTGCTTCAGGTGGTCTTGGGAAATCCCTGATCTCAAGTCTCACAGTGGCAACAGGGCCAACTTTTATACCAGCTAGTAGGACAACTCCGCCCCCATAGCCACACAAGCCAAAGATGATTGAATCAAACCAAACAATCCGCCTGGCTGGAGCACCCAGCTCCTACCTGTGCTTCAGGTGGTCTTGGGAAGTCCCTGGTCTCCTGCTTTCTTATATAGTACACAAGAACCTGCCCAGGGGTGACCCAACCTGGGTAGTGGGAACAAATCTCAAGTCCTCACCCAGAGCAGTAGGCACAATTGAATCTAAATTATCTTTCCAGCCTCATAATCAACTATTAAATAGAAAGTTCTTTTGTCTTAGGTTTTCACACATTTGTCAAGATGTCTCCTTAACTTTGAGATAAATAAAACATTTATTAAGATGCCTTCTTGGGCTGGAGAGATGGCCTAGTGGTTAAGAGCACCGAGTGCTCTTCCAAAGGAACAAGCCTCGATCCCCAGCACCCATATGGCTGCTGAGAACAGTCTGTAACTTCCATTCCAGGAGAACTCCAATTCCAGGGAAATCTGACACCCTCTTCTGACCTCCTCGGCATGGCATGACATGGGTGTACAAACCTACATGCAGACAGTACATTCATACAAATAAATAAATAAATAAATAAATAAATAAATAAATAAATAAATAAAAATTTTAAAAAAAGATGCTTTCTCCAGGACTTGCTAAACCAGGCTTCCTTTTCTGAAGCATGAGCAAACTTTCCTCTTTATAGACTAGATACTGGCTGAAGTCCCATTAGTGGATCTCCAAGATCTCCCTGAACAGGAAGACTGGTGTCTCACATTTGCAGGACATTTCAAGAGATGCTCCCATGCATATTCCCCTATGACTTGGTTGTCCTCTGAGGGCAAGGAACAATGCTTTCCTATAGGTCCTTCAGTCAAATTGGTATGGGAGTTAAGTATGGTCGTTAAGCTCCCCAAAAGGCTAAGTAACACCAGCCTGATACATTGCATCTATATTAAAATTGTATCTTTTGAAAAAAAAACTATATGTTATTTCCATATCATACTTCTTGATTTGCATCTTTTCATTTTAATTTTATATTACTCTAAAAGATGCATATATACCCTCCATCACCTTAGAGCACTTCCTTAAGGAAAACATGACATCTTTTTAGAAAAAAAAAAAAAAAAAAACGAGAAAAACAGTCTGGCATTCGAGGGATTTGAATCTTGAGTACAAATTGATCATTTCTCTAACAGAATAAAACCGCAATACATATGTACTCTTATTTCTTGATAAGGTTGTATATCCTTCATTTGATCTGTGCAGCCTTTTCTAATTTTTGCACTGAATTAAATGTAAGAAACTCCAGATATTAAAAAATGATGCTTTCTCAGTCATGAAATCTTGATATTTCAATATCCTTCAGCTTATTTTTGAAATAATGTTTGATATGTGTGATCTGAGTGAGTTGGGAGATAATAGAATGAATGTCTATGGCCGGCAACAATGTATAAATGCGAATACAAGGCCTTGTTTCCGCGACCATGGTTTGTCTTTTCCCTCCTTGCTCTGAAAATCATCAACCACAGTAATAACTGCCGACGTCATTTCTGAGATTTCCTTTTTCTTCTTTACAAAGATTTTACTTTCTTTTATGTAACAACTTGACTGAATATAGAATATATATATATATATATATATATATATATATATTGCATGAATGCAGGTACCATGGGGGTGGAGGTTTCAGAAGATGGAGTCACATCCCCTGGAACTAGGTTTACAAAGAATTGTGAGTTGCCATATGAGTGCTTGGAACTGAACTTAGGTCTTCTTTGAGAGCATCAAGCACTCTTAACTGCTAGGCCATCTCTCTAGCAGCCTTGATTGATCTTAAACCTTTTATCACATATGGTGGTAAAATTAAACATTATATTAGTTTCCTTATTATACCCTATTCTGTCAAACTTCAATGTGTTCTTTTTCCTTTAAACAGACTTAAAACCATCTCTTTGATTCATGTAGTTATATCTTATTAATTGACATTTTCATTGCTGCATAATATCTCAACTTTGCATACATGAAATTTTTCTCACCCATAGTTATAGAAGACTATTTAGGTTGTTCGTTATTTTTGAAATTGCATGCAATCTGGATTTAAATGTTCTTCTCGTGTGTTTTGCCATATATGAGCCCCAGTTAGTAAGAGTGTGTCCCAGCTGTGAGGGCAGTTATTGATCCACAGGTATGAGACAGCAGTTGTACAAGTTACAGACAAATTGATATTCCAAGTTCTTGTGCCAGTGAGACGTCTACATGGGTAAAGGAACTTGCCATGCAAGACCAATTCTGGTTTCAACTCCCAGAACCCACTGTGGAAGGAGAGAACTGATTCTGAAAAGTTGCCCTCTGGTCTCTGAATATGGGGCATGGCCTGTTCATACAAAATAATGGTAATACAATAAAAATTAACTATGTTGTTCTGCCAATTTGTAGTAAAACTGACTACACTGCATTGAAGATTTCCATCAGAAAAACATCTTTTCCACTGTTCAGAGTACTTGTTCACCTAGCAAGGACTATCGGGATGCACTGATAGTCATTTTAATATTTTTATTTCTTTTAAATTATTTTATTGGGTTTTTCTAAAATTATATAAAATATATTTTATTCATTTTTATTTTTATGTGTGTAAGTGTTATGTCTGCAAGTATGTAAGTACACCTATGTAGTGTGCAGTGCCCAGAGAGGACGGAACAGGGCGTTGGATCCCTTGGAATTACAGTTATGGACAGTTGTTAGCCTTCATGTGGTTGATTGGATTCAAACCCAAGTCTTCTACATGAACAGCTAATGCTAAACACTGATCAATATCTTCAGACCCCCTCATACAATATATTTTTATCATATTTAGATCCCCCTTCAAGTTCTACACCCCTCTTATTGGCCCTGCTGAATTCCATGTAGTCTGTTATATGTTTTAAGACCTATGGAACCAAGTTTATTTCCCTAAATGTCACTCAGTGTAAGTCCATACATTGAATCCTGGTTAACTCTCTCATGCCACACTTTTTAAAGAAAACCAACACTCTCTCTCCCAGCACTTATTGGTTTCTAATAGTTCCTCAGCTAAGGTTGGAGCTTCTTACTCATTCCTCCACTTGTTTTTTTTTTTTTGTTTTTTACATTTTATGGAAGTTTTGTGCATTTTGTGCATCACTTCTCAGTTCAATCCAGACTCATGTCCCCCTCCATGCCCCTGCCCCTCCCAAGTTCATGCAGTCTGCCATACATGTCTTGTATCCCCTGCTGAGTCTTTTCAAGTTTTTCAAAGCAGAGGATTATTTTTGCGGGGGAAGAACTCCACTGGTTCAGTCGGTCCCCTGTCCCAGTTCTTTTGCCGATCCATATTGTTTCAATATATGTATTTTTATATGTCACACATATACTAAAATCACGTTGTCAGCAAAGTTCATGATGTCAAGTTTCTTTACTGCTCCATAAAACTACATTGTGTAGAAGTACCACATTTTCTCTATCCACTCTTTTGTTGAGAGGCACTTGGGTTGGGTTGGGTCCAGTTCTTTGCTATTGTGAAGAGAGCTGCAATAAACATGGCTGTGCATGTGTCTCTGTGGTAGGATGTGTCTTGTGGGCATATACCCAGGAGTGGTATGACTGGGTCAGGTGGTAGGCTCATTTTGAGTCTTTTTTTCAAAGCCAATTTTTTTTTATTGAAGCTCTGCATTTCACACAAAATTTAAATCAAATCTAGACCCATGCCCTCTCCCTGCCCCCCACCACAACAGAGCTCATGCATTCTACCAAACATGTTTTTCATCTTTTTTCTCAGCCTCTCTCAAAATTCTCAATGCAGAAGTTTATTGTTTTGAGCAGAAGTTCACCGTTTCAGTCAGTTCTTTGTCTCAGTCTTTCTGTTGTTGTTGTTGTTCCTTCCAATATGCATCACTCCAAAATATACATATATGCATGCCACATATATCATAGGTTTTAGCATCTTCAGCTTATGATTTTTTTTTTCTTTATTAGGCTGAAAGATGTCAGGTTTGAAGGCACCTCCTTGGCAAGCCCAAACTGCCATTAGTTCTGTCCTTGTGCTTCACACTGGGGTTTCCCCTTCCCCTGGTCACCAAATGAGGTCAAGTAAACACCGCATCCTGTCTTGATCTTCCTGTACTGGTCTCCATGATACATCCCAGGTTGTTCAACAATGGCAGTTTATACTCTGAAGAGGCTGAAACCCCAGTAGTAGCTCAGTCCACAAGTTGGATGTCTCAGAAGTCCCCATCTGGCACTGAAGTTTTGGAGGATTCTTAGACAGACATGAGTCTTCAGTCCATATTGTGATGTTGAAAAGCTGTGACTCATGTCTTTGAAGGATGATAAAAACAGTAGCAGCCACAGAGTAGCTGCACTTGCCAGTAAGACCAGCAAAACAACTGTGCTCTTTGTTTTTTTTTTTTTAAATCTTTTTGTCTTTTTACTAAGATCTCAAGTTTTATACCTGAAGTACAATTTCTCAGGCCTTACTATTTATTTCATTCCTCCACTTCTATGCTGGGATCTTGTCTGGCTTGAGCATGTGTGTGTCTTGTGCATGCTGTCACCATAGCTTCTAAGTTCATATGAGCAACTTCCCAGATGTCTGATAAACTGTTTCTTCGAGGTCACCCACCACCTCTGGCTCTTACAATCTTTCCACCACCTTTTCTTCAATGGTCCCTGAGCTTTGGGTGACAGAGGTTTGATACAGTTGTCATATTCAGGTGTAAATCATCTTAGTAAGCTGTGACTTTCAAAGTAGTAAGAGTTAAGAGATACATTAATATTCCTCTGCCTGCTCTTCTATTGCCTTCCCTAGACCTTAGATACATAGGTTGCATTGTAGATGTGTCACTCAGGGCTGGGTACCTCACAAACACTCATTTTCTGTTTTTAACCAGTTATGGAACTTTGTAAAATTCTCCAGCTGTTGCATAAATAAGTTTCTTTGGTTAGCAGTGAGAGTTACATTTAACTGCAGATATAATGATACACATTTAGAATAGAGTAAGAAATGACATTGGTCTAGGAGTGCGACAAAAGTAGGTTTTTGTGAAGAATCTATGACACCTCAAGCCATGTGTAGCTGGCTATGTTTAAAGAACAAGGCATGTGGCTGGAGAGATGCCTCGGCAGTTAAGAGTACTGGCCACTTTTGCAGAGGACCTGGGTTTGATTCCCACTCCCCACATGGAGGTTAACAACCATCTGTAACTCTAGTTCGAGGAGACCCAACTCCCTCTTCTGACTTCTGTGGGTACTGCATGACATGGACATGGCAGCATTTACGTAAACACAGGCAATATACACATACACATAAAATAAAAATAACAAGAAAATTGTTTTCAAAAAGAAAACTGTTGACCTTTTGGGCCTAAAGAGATGGCTCAGTAGCTTAGAGCACTGGCTGCTCTAGTAGAGAAGCAGGGTTCAATTCTCAGCATTCGCATGGTTCTAACAACCTTCTGTAATTACAGTTCCACGGGAATCTAATGCCCTCTTCTGACCTCCGATGGCATTGCACAGCAAGGAAGAACTTACATACCTGCAAACAGTATACTCATACACATAAAATAAAAATAATAAATAAAATATTAAAATACCAGACATGAATTCCCTCCCATTGAAGGGGCCTTATGTCCAACTAGACAGTTACTGACTGCCCTTAAGTTAAAAGTGCCACCATTGCACCAGTAGAGATTATTTTCTGGGCTGGTCACTATTTTGACATAATCTTTTACAGTTAGATGGGATTATTGATTGGTTTTCTGTCTTGGCATTTTACATAGTATCTTTTGGTACTATGGGTGCTATTCTTCAGGGAGGAGGCTTCCAGAACAGTTCCAGTTTGAATTCTCCAAGTCCTGAATCCAAAGTATGCCCTGCCTTTAGCAATAAGTGTCTTACCTTCAAGTTCTGGGAGACAGTCATGGGCTATGCCAATAGCTGTGATTTTGGGAGTCTCTTGGACTACCCAGACCAACAACTCGAATGGAGGTTTCTCCTATCTTGTACTGGGGTTTATGTTATAGAGCTTTCAGAGGTGTGTGTGTGTGGGGGGGGTTATCCAAGTATCCAAGCATATATGTGGGTTAGTGCATATGGAGTGCAGAAGTCAGCCTCTGATGTTATTCCTCAGGTCTCAGGCACCTTGTTTTATGAATTAGTGTCTGTCGATGGCCTGGGACTTGATAATTAGGCTGACTGGCTAGCACGGCCCACTGGTTCTGTATTCTCAGTACCGGGATTACAAGCTATCATATCTTGCTTTTCTATGATTTCTAGGGATGCAACTGGGTCCTAATGCTTGAGCGGAAGCACTTTACCTACTGAGCCATCATCCCAGCACATGCAGTCTTGCAATACATTTATTAACATTAATGAGATTGTTTCCTTTTTTCAGCCTGTACATTTGGCTCTGCTCATTTTTACATTAGCTTTTTTATCATTAAGAACTATTTGCCATTTTTTGGTTTTGGTTAAAAATTATTTTGTGTGATTTTTCTATTTACATAGATTTACTAAATGTTAACTTTAAAACCAAAGACTCAGGTCTGCCAATATATTTAAATGGCTAATAAATTAATTGACTTATAATGGGTAGATATAAATCTGCGCAGATAGGAGGTCAAACTATTATTAAGTATGTACTGTCACCTACTGAATGTGACCCACCAACACTCAATAGGATCTGCAGAACCCATTCTGTGAAATTTATACCTTAAAGTTATTCTTCTAAAAATTGTAATATATATAAAGACTAAAATTATATATGTATAAACTTTATTTCTTGTTTCCATTTTTATATTATTACCATTATTAAACTTTTTCCATTGCTCACACATAATTTCTCAATCAAATCTATATTCATTTCCCTTTCCATGCTCCCTATAACACCCAAGTCCCTGCACTCCACCATACATGTCCTACATCTCTCTCCCAGTCTCTCCAGAGTTTTTCTTAGTTCTTTTGTTGTTGTTCTCTTCAACTTGTATTGCTACATTATATATACATATATTT
>VZQC01007428.1:1465183-1481265 GCA_009823505.1 Rhizomys pruinosus | reverse complement strand
TGTTTCCTTTCATGGGCTGACAGTTTGTCCAGGAATAACCTTTTGATCTTACTAATGAAGCACAAGCAATTAGATATATAGGTATTTAAACCGCACTAATAGTTATGGTAGGTTACTTTGGTATAGGCACATATGTTTAGATCATATGTTGATCCATGAATTACATTTTTCCTGTTAAATATGACAGGGTCTTACTGTGGCTTATAACATCTCCTAACCTGTAGAGGATGTAAGCTTGTGGCATCAGCCATGGGTTGTTCCCCCAAGGAGAGAGCTGTTTAGTCCATAAGCTGGGTATTTCAGTTGCCCCCTTCTGGCATTGAAGGTTTGGAGGATTCTTGGAGAGACACGAGTCATCAATCCATATTAGGAGGTTAAAAAATCTGTGTCTCATGCCTTTGAGGAGTGCAAAAAGCAGTGGCAGCCACAGAGTAGATGCACTTGTCAGTAAGAATTGGAGATAGGCCAAACAACAATACTCTCTCTTAATCCATTATGGGTTTTATGATATTTACTGATTTTCATATGTTGAAGTATCCCTTCATCTCTGGTATGAATCCAACTTGATCATGGTGATTGTTCTTTTTGATGTGGGTCTATATACAATTTGCAAGTGTTTTGTTGAGAATTTTTTGCATCCGAATTCATTAATGAGATGGGTCTGTAGCTCTCTTTTTTGATTACATCCTTGCCTGGTTTTAGTATTAGAGTGTTGCTGGCTTCATAGAAGGAATTTGGTAGATTTCCCTCTGCTTGTATCTTTCTGAACAGTTTTAGTAATAATAGTTGTAAGTCCTCTTAAAATGTTTTATGAAATACTGCTGTGAAACCATCTGGACCAGGGCTTTTTTTAGTTGGGAGGTCTCTTATTACATTTTCAATTTCTTCATATATTATGGGTCTGTTTAAGCTGTCAATCTCTTCTTGGTTTAGCTTTGGTGATTCTCCAGATTGCAGATATTCATCCATTTCTCTTAGGTTTTCAAATTTAGTAAAATATAGGTTTTTGAAACATTCCTGTATGATTGTCAGGATCTTGTCACTCTCTGTTGTGATATTTCCCCTTTCATCCTGAATTCTATTGATTTACAGTTGCTCTTTCTTTCTTTTAGTTAACTGGCCTAAGGGTCTGTCTATCTTGTTTCTTATCTCAAAGAACCAACTTTTGTATTCATTGAATTTTTGTATTGTTTTCTTTCTATTACATTAATTTCTGCTCTGATTTTTATTTCTTCCTGTCTGTTGCATTTAGGGTTTATTCGTTGTTGTTTTTCAAGTGTTTTTAGCTGCAGTGTTAGCTCATTTATCTGTGCTCTTTCTGTTTTTTAAATATAGGTAGCCAGGGCTATAAACTTCCCTCTTGGGACTGCTTTTAAAGTGTCCCATAGGTTTTGTTGTGTTGTACTGTTGTTGTCATTTAATTCCAGGAATGCTTTTATTCCTTTCTTTATTTCCTCCTTGACTATTCATTATTCAGTAGTGTGTTGTTTAGTCTCCATGTGTTCATGTAGGTAGCAGGGCTTATCCTGGTGTTGATATTGAGCTTTATTGAACTATTGTCTGATAGAATGCATGAAATTATTTCAATTTTTTGTATTGTTTCTACAGGATCAAGTCTTAATGAGGTAACTTAAAGATCACAATGTATATTTAATTAAGGTTCCTCTAACTTATTTTTACTAATGTTCAAAATCTATTCACACATTGGATAGTGATAAACTAAATCACTTATGTTGTATAAAAAATGTGGTCACACTTAAATGTATGTAATCTACAAGTTACTTTTACTTCTAATTCATGCTAAATTTCCAGGTAACAGCCTTGAAATTAATGTATATCCAATGTATTATAAAAATACAATATAAAAATGTTATCTGTAACATCCCTTTTGTCTACAAGATAATTTAGTTTTAAAAGACAGTAATTCATCTCTTCATCAAAAATGAACCTCGGGACATTGGTTCCCGTGTGGCACTATGGAGATATATATATATATATACTGATAGTATCTTATATACTTATATTGACTTAGTTGTACCATTTTTTATACTGACTAGCTTATATTGCTTAATTATAATTTATAATGTGCCTGCCCTTCACTTATACTTGTTTACCTGGCTTTTTTCCCTCTTTATACTCCTCTACATTCTTTCACCATGATAGTATCTTTTTTGCCCCTTGATGCAGCACAAATATATCTGTCTTTAATCTTAAATCAGATATTCTACTCTCCCCCCATATGTAAACATCTATGAAATATGTTCTTCCCTTCCTTCCCCTCCACTAGGACGTGTGCTTTTTTATTTTTTCTTTTCTCCCTTTATACTCGGCTGGGTTATTTCGTGCTCTTCTTCCCCCTACCTCCAGCTTCCACACATAACATCACGACCCATTTATTCTCTAGATAAAAAAATTTACACCTACCTTGTTTGCCCGTTTTTTTAGTATTAACCACACCTTTTTCTCCCCCCCTCCTTTTCCCTTTTCCAAATAGGGCACAATAAATCTTCCAGGGATAAAAAGAGCCATTGATAATTCAAAGCACTAAGTTAATATATTTTACTTTCAAACTTAAAATTAAAGGGGCTAATCTATGTTATTCTTAAAAGAACTTTATTTTTTATTAGTTTATTTTTTGTTTATATTTTTAAGGGATTCACAATCTAAGAGCACAGTTGTTTTCAGATCACATTGATGTTGCTCAGTTTGCCACAATATAGGTAATTGGGCTACCATCCCAAATGAGGGATACCATTGCCGTTTGTTTTTCTGGGTCGTGTTTATTTCACTCAGCATGATATCTTGTAGCTCCAAGCCCATTACATGCAAATCTCATTGAGTTATCTTTCTTTACCACTGCATAGAACTCCATTTTGTAGATGTACACATTTTCTTTATCCACTCGTCAGTTGAGGGGCCACTTGGTTGGTTCTAGCTCTTTGCTATTGTGAAGAGAGCTGAATATAACATGGCTATGTCATGTATCTCTCTTGGTAAGATGAGTCTTATGGTTATATGCCCAGGAGTGGTATGGTTGGTGTCAGGTGGCATGTTCATTCCAGGTCTTCCAAGGAGTTCCCCACACTGCCTTTCCATAGTGGTGTCGAATTTACATTCCCACCAGCAGTTTGATGACTGTTCCCCTTTCCCCACAACCTTCTCCAGCACCTGGTATCATTTGTTTTCTTGATTCTTAGCCAGTCTTCTTGGTGTAAGATGATAACTCAAAGTGGTTTTAATTTGCATTTCCTAACTATTAGTGATGTGGAATGCTTCACAAGATGTTTCTCACTCTCTCTGGACTTCTTATGCTCATTGCTAGATGTAAACCTTGGCTTTCGCTCCAGCCACTGGCCAGCATGCCACTCACCACAATGGACTCTTGATTTCTGGAACCATCCATTGTAAGCTCAAACCAAACTTTCTTTTTACATAAAAAACGTGTTCTCAGCCGTGTCTAATTCCTCACTTGTGAAGTCTCTGTTCTGCTCTTTGCTCATCTATTGAGTGGGCATTTGTTTTCATTCTTCTTTGTTTTTGGAGTACTTTATATATTCTGGAAAGCAATACTTTGTCAGATGTATCTGCGGTGCAGTTTTCCTCCCAATTGTGGGTTTTCTCTTCACTTACTTGATTGTTTCTTTTGCTGTACAGAAGCTTTTGAGATTAACGAGTTCCCACTTGTCAATTGTAGACCTTATTCTTGTATGTACTTCGTTGATTTAGGAAATCATTTCCTAAGCCTATGTTTTGTTGCCTGCTGCCAACCTTTTCATATATTGCCCTTCAGAGTTTGCGGTTTCATGTTGAGGTCTTTATCCATCTGGATTTGACTTTTGTACAGGGCGAGAGGTAGGGGTGTTTATTTTATTCTTCTACAAATGGTGATCCAGTTTTGCCAACACCACTTGCTGAAGCTGCTTTTTTCTTCCCTGTGTTTTCTTGACACCCTTGTCAAATATTGAGGTGTGCTGAAATTGTATGTGCTCAAGTTTGGATCTTCAGTTTTGTTCCATTGTTCAACAGGTCTTTTTTTGTGCCAGTACCAAGCTGTTTTTATGACTATTAGCCCTGTAGTATAGTTTGAAGTCTGGTATAGAGATCCCCCCTTGTATTGCTCTTTTCACTCAGGGTTGTTTTGGCTAGTCGTTGTCTTTTGCTTTTCCAAATGAAATTAAGGGACCTTTTCTCCAAGCCTGTGAATAAACTCTACGGATTTTTTTTAATTGGAATGTATTAAATCTATTCAAGCGTTTGTAGAAGTGGACATTTTTACAACGTTAATTTTCCCAATCCATGAAGATGCCTTTTTTCTTAGTGTCTCTTCAATTTCCTTCTTCACGGGTTTAAAATTTTTGTTGTAGAGATCTTTGGTGTCTTTGGTTAGGTTTGTTCCTAGGTATTTTAATGTTTTTGAGGCTATTGTGTGTGGAAGGTCTCCTTGAATCCTTCTTCAGTTGCTTGTTTTTGTTGTAAAGAAAGCTACTGATTTTTCTAGGTTAATTTTATTATTCTGCCACTTTAATGAAGCTTTAATAATTTCTATGAGTTTTCTGGAGGAGTTTTTAGCATCTCTTAACAATCATATCATCAGCAAAAAGGGATAGCTTGACTCCTCTTTTCCAATTAGTATTCCTTTAATTTCCTTGCCTTGCCTTATTCCCTAGCAGCAAGTGTTTCAAGCACTATATTGAGAGGAGTGGTGACAGGGCAGCCTTGATGGTTCCTAACTTTAAAGGATATGCTTCTGTCATTTCCCCACTTCAGGATGATATTGCTGCTGTGGTTTCCTGTATATGGCTTTGATTATCATTGAGGAATGATCCCTCCAATCCTTGCTTCCTCTCTCAGGACTTTATTGGAATGGATGCTGGATTGTAAAAGGTTTTTTTGCATCAGTTGATCGATGTCTGGTGTAGTGTTGTGCTGTTTTGTCTTTCAGTACATTTATATTCTTCAGTACATTTAAATGATTTATTATTGATTTTTGGATTGTTGAATTTTCATCCCCTTTGCATTCTCTGGTATGAATCCAAATTGTTCATGAATTTGACTGATCTTTCTTGAGGTGGTGTCTGTCTGTTATGCCTTTGTAGTATTGTTTAGAATTTTTACATTCTTTGTTCTTGTTGTGTATTCATCGAGATGGACACTGTATGTTTCTTCCCACTATTTNTATATATTAATATAATGCCCTTCAAAAGATGGCTTAACTTATTTCTTACATTAAGAGACAAAATCTCTTAAAAAGATATTCTATTTCTCAAAAACATCTATGAAATATGTATCAAGGACAGGTGCTATACTGGCTGGGATTTCTCCCAACAGCCAATTACATCAGAAAAAATATTACACCTGTCTTATATTAACCAAAAAATAGGGCACAATAAATCTTCCAGGGATAAAAAGAGCCATTGATAATTCAAAGCACTAAGTTAATATATTTTACTTTTCAAACTTAAAATTAAAGGGGTAATCTATGTTATTCTTAAAAAGAACTTTATTTTTTATTAGTTTATTTTTTGTTTATTATTTTTAAGGGATTCACAATATAAGAGCACAGTTGTTTTCAGATCACATTGATGTTGCTCAGTTTGCCATACAATTAGGTAATTGGAGCTACCATCCACAAATGAGGATACCATTTGCCGTTTGTTTTTCTGGGTCTGTGTTATTTCACTCAGCATGATATCTTGTAGCTCCAGCCATTTACATGCAAAGCTCATGAAGTTATCTTTCTTTACCACTGCATAGAACTCCATTTTGTAGATGTACCACATTTTCTTTATCCACTCGTCAGTTGAGGGGCACTTGGGTTGGTTCTAGCTCTTTGCTATTGTGAAGAGAGCTGCAATAAACATGGCTATGCATGTATCTCTGTGGTAAGATGAGTCTTATGGTTATATGCCCAGGAGTGGTATGGTTGGGTCAGGTGGCATGTTCATTCCAGGTCTTCCAAGAGTTCTCTACACTGCTTTCCATAGTGGTTGTACGAATTTACATTCCCACCAGCAGTTGATGACTGTTCCCCTTTCCCCACAACCTCTCCAGCACTTGGTATCATTTGTTTTCTTGATCTTAGCCAGTCTTATTGGTGTAAGATGATAACTTAAAGTGGTTTTAATTTGCATTTCCTAAATTATTAGTGATGTGGAATGCTTCACAAGATGTTTCTCACTCTCTCTGGACTTCTTATGCTCATTGCTAGATGTGAACCTTGGCTTTCAGCTCCAGCACTGGCCAGCATGCCACTCACCACAATGGACTCTGATTCTCTGGAACCATCCATTGTAAGCTCAAACAAACTTTTCTTTTTACATAAAAAACGTGTTTCTCAGCCGTGTCTAATTCCTCACTTGTGAAGTCTCTGTTCTGCTCTTTGCTCCATCTATTGAGTGGGCCATTTGTTTTCATTCTTCTTTGTTTTTGGAGTACTTTATATATTCTGGAAAGCAATAATTTGTCAGATGTATCTGCGGTGAAGTTTTCCTCCCAATCTGTGGGTTTTCTCTTCACTTACTTGATTGTTTCTTTTGATGTACAGAAGCTTTTGAGATTAACGAGTTCCCACTTGTCAATTGTAGACCTTAATTCTTGTGTACCTTCGGTCTGATTTAGGAAATCATTTCCTAAGCCTATGTTTTGTTGCCTGCTGCCAACCTTTTCATATATTGCCTTCAGAGTTTGCGGTTTCATGTTGAGGTCTTTAATCCATCTGGATTTGACTTTTGTACAGGGCGAGAGGTAGGGGTGTAATTTTATTCTTCTACAAATGGTGATCCAGTTTTGCCAACACCACTTGCTGAAGATGCTGTCTTTCTTCCCTGTGTTTTCTTGACACCCTTGTCAAATATGAGGTGGCTGAAATTGTATGTGCTCAAGTTTGGATCTTCAGTTTTGTTCCATTGTTCAACAGGTCTGTTTTTGTGCCAGTACCAAGCTGTTTTTATGACTATAGCCCTGTAGTATAGTTTGAAGTCTGGTATAGAGATCCCCCCTGTATTGCTCTTTTCACTCAGGGTTGTTTTGGCTAGTCGTTGTCTTTTGCTTTTCCAAATGAAATTAAGGACTTTTTCCTCCAAGCCTGTGAAGAAACTCTTACGGATTTTAATTGGAATTGTATTAAATCTATTCAAGCGTTTGGGTAGAATGGACATTTTTATGATATTAATTTTCCCAAGGGAAGTTTTTCAGTCTTCTTATGTCTTCTTCAATTTCCTTCTTCAAGGGTTTAAAATTTTTGTTGTAGAGATCTTTGGTGTCTTTGGTTAGGTTTGTTCCTAGGTATTTTAATGTTTTTGAGGCTATTGTGTGTGGGAAGGTCTCCTTGAATTCCTTCTTCAGTTGCTTGTTTTTGGTGTAAAGAAAAGCTACTGATTTTTCTAGGTTAATTTTGTATTCTGCCACTTTACTGAAGCTATTAATAATTTCTATGAGTTTTCTGGAGGAGTTTTTAGCATCTCTTAACAATCATATCATCAGCAAAAAGGGATAGCTTGACTTCCTCTTTTCCAATTAGTATTCCTTTAATTTCCTTGCCTTGCCTTATTCCCCTAGCAAGTGTTTCAAGCACTATATTGAAGAGGAGTGGTGACAGGGGCAGCCTTGTCGAGTTCCTAACTTTAAAAGGAATGCTTCTGTCATTTCCCCACTTAGGATGATATTGGCTGTGAGTTTCCTGTATATGGCTTTGATTATATTGAGGAATGATCCCTCCAATCCGATTCCCTCTAGGACTTTAATTGTGAAGGGATGCTGGATTTGTAAAAGGTTTTTTTTGCATCAGTTGTGATGATGGTGTAGTTTTTGTCTTTCAGTACATTTATATTCTTCAGTACATTTAAATGATATTTATTGATTTTTGTATGTTGAATTATCCCTGCATCTCTGGTATGAATCCAAATTGTTCATGATTGATGATCTTCTTGAGGTGGGTCTGTCTGTTATTTGCCCGTATCATGTTTAGAATTTTTACGTCTGTGTTTATTAATGAGATGGAACTGTAGTTCTCCTATTTGGGTGCATCTTTCCCTTGTTTTGGTAATAGAGTGATGCTGGCTTCATAGAAGGAATTTGGGAGAATTCCATCTGTTTGTATCCTTCTAAACAATTTGAGTAATAGTGGTTGTAATTCATTTCGAAATGTTTTATAGAATTCTGCCATGAAACCGTCTGGGCCTGCTCTTTTTTATTTGGGAGGTTTCTTATTACATCTTCGATTTCTTCATATATTATGGGTCTGTTTAAGCTGTTTATCTCTTCTTGGTTGAGCTTTTGTGATTCTCAGGATTTCAGATATTCATCCATTTCTTCTAGATTTTCAAAATTACTAATTTTTTTCGAATTATTCCCCTATGATTATCTAGATCTTTTCATTGTCTTTTGTGATATTTCTTCTTTCATTATGGATTGCATTGATTTGGAGTTGTTCCTTATTTAATTTTTTAACTGGGCTACAGGTCTATCTATCTTGTTTATTCTTTCCAAAAGTTGGATTCATTGATTTTTTTGTATTTTTTTCTTTGTTTCTATTTCTTCGATTTCTGCTCTGAGTTTTGTTATTTCTTCCTGTCTGTTGCATTTAGGGTTCATCTGTTGTTGTTTCTCAAGTGCTTTTAGCTGCAGTACTAGAACGTTCAGTTGTGCACTTTCTAGTTTTCTAATGTAGGCACCCAGGGCTATAAATTTTCCTCTTAGGACTGCTTTTAAGATATCCCATAGGTTTTGTTGTGTTGTATTATCATTGTCATTCAGTTCCATGAATGCTTTTATTTCTTTATCTCTTCCTTGACCCATTCATTATTCAGTAATGTGTCATTTAGTCTCCATGTGTTCTTGTAGGTAGCAGGGCTTATCCTGGTGTATTAGTCACTTTTCTGTTGCTGTGTTAAAACACCATGACCAAAGGAACTTATAATAGGAAGAGTTTATTTGAGCTTCTGATTGACAGTTCCAGGGATTTAGAGTCCATTGTGGTGGGAGGCATGGTGGCTGGAGCGGCAAGCTGAGGGTCACATCTTGCAAAGAGCACAGGAAGCAGAGAGAGCAACTGGAGATGGCAAGGCTTGTTAAACTCACTAAGCCTACCCCAGTGACATACTTCCTCTAGCATGGCCACACCTTCTAAGACCTCCAAGAACCGTGCCACCAACTGGAGACAAATGTCTGAATACTTAAAGCCTATAGGAGACACTCATTCAAACCACCACACCTGATGTTGATAGTGAGCTTTATTGCATTCTTGTCTGATAGAAGGCACAAAATTATTTCAATATTTTTGTATTTGTGGGAGTTTCTTCTGTGTCCCAGTATGTGGTCGATTTTGGAGAATGTTCTTTGGGGTGCTGAGTAGAAAGTGTATTCTCTGGTATTAAGTTGGAATATTCGGTGGATGTCTGTGAGGTCAGTTTGGTGTATCATACCATTCAGTTCAGATGTCTCTCTGTTTATTCTTTTTCCTGTCGACCTGTCCAAAGGGCCCAGTGGGGTATTGAAGTCCCCTACTATGAGTGTAATGGGGTTAATCTGTGCCTTGTGGTCCTGGAGAATTGTCGTTATAAAGTTTGGTGCACTAGAGTTTGGTGCAAATATATTCATAATTGTGAAATCTTCATGGTGAACTGTTCCTTTGATTAAAATGTAATGGCCTTATTAATCTCTTCTGATTTCTTTTACTTAGAAGTCTATTTTGTCTGATATTAAAATAGCAACACCTACTCTGTTTTTGGTACCATTTGGTTGGAATTATTTTTTCCATCTTTTCACTTTAAGGTGGTGCCTATCCTTGAAGGTAAGATGCATTTCTTCTAGACAGTTTATGGATGGGTTCAGTTTCCTAATCCAATCTCAAAGTTTATGTCTTTTGTTTGGGAAGTTTAGTCCATTAATATTTAAGGTTATAACTGATAGATGTGTGTTGCTTCCTATCACCATATTATCCATTTGCCTCTTTGGTCTAGGTTTCTATGCCTGCAGTTATGCTTTTATTGATTTCTCTTTCTAGGTGTTTGGAGATAGTTGCTCCTTTCTTCTGTCCTTTGAATTGCTTCAAGTATTCTCTGAAGGGTTGGTTTCTGGACATATATTCTTTCATCTTGTTTATGTCATGGGAGATTTTTGTCTCTCCTTCAACTATAATTGACATTTATTGCTGGGTATAGTAACCTGGGTTGGCATCTATAGGTCTTTAACAATGGGAATACTTTGCTCCACGTTCTTCTTGCTTTCATAGTTTGCATTGAGAAGTCAATTGTAATTCTGATAGCTTTTCCCTTGTATGTAACTTGTCGTTTTTCTCTTGTGGTTTTCAGAATTTTGTCTTTGTTTTGGGCATCTAGGGTTTTAACTATGATATGGCGTGAAGACTTTCTTCTCTGATCTTGTCTGGCGTTCTATGTGATTCTTGTATTTGTATTTGGTTGTCTTTTTTTAATTCATGGAAATTTATCTATTATTCTCTTGAAGATCTGATCAATACCATTCTCATGAGATTCTTCTCCTTCCTCTATTCTGATGATGTGGAGGTTTAATCTTTTCATAGTGTCCCACATTTCCTGATTGTTCCACTTTTGCATATTTTTAAATTTTTCATAATCTTTACTTGAGGTTTTTAGTTGTTCTGTGTTATCTTCCAGGTCTGGTATTCTTTTTTCTGCTTCCTCCATTCTGCTTCTGAGGCTTTTTCCATTCCTTTTCTCTTTATTGGATAAGTTTTTGCTTTCCTTTTTCATTTCATCTTGTGTTTTCCTTAGTATTTCTACTTCCTTTTGGAGCTTCTCATTCTCTTCCTGTAGCTATTTGCTTCGCTGGTTAGTTTCCTTTTCTCTTTCAACATCGGATCATTTCAGTGTTTCCACTTCCTTCCAGAGTTTATCATTCTCTCTATCTAGGTCTTTTTTGAGTTCTTCTCTCTCTTTCCTACATTCTATGACTTTTTCTTTATAGTTTTTCATTTCTTTGAGTATGTCCACAATTGTACTTCTAATATCTGTGTCCAGGGCCATCCCCAGCAGGATCTTGTGGGAATGAAACTTTTTGTGTGGCTTGAAATGAGAACTTTTAAGACCTGTCCTGGGAGATCTCCAGTTATCTGATATCTCTGTGGATTTCCAGAGTTATCTGTAGCAGGAAGATTCTGGATATTACAATGATTCTTGCTTCGCCCTATCTCTGCAAATTTCCAGGCCCCTTCCCTTGAGGCACTGAGCAAAATGTCACACCTCTACTTACCTGTTGTACAAACTGGAGTTCTGCAGCAACCCGATTAGAACCAAATTGGCTCACCCCTCCCTTCTGCCTGCTCCCCACTTCCTTGCCCAAAACACTGTAGTCTTGAATATATAGACCTCACTGACAGAAAATATATGGACTTCCTATCCTCCCCGGCTCTCCACGCATGTGTGAGTTCATTCCATTCTATGGGTGATCTCCAGTGGTTTTTCCTCCACCTTCTTGTGGGGGAAAAGCCTAGAGACTTCTGCCCTACCAGCAGGAGGCAAGTCCTGGAGCTGAGCCAAAAAGGGGAGGACAGCGTGTGGAAGATGGTCACGCATGACTCAAAGACACTGACCCAACAGGATCCCACTCTAAGAATCTTCCACAGGGATGGTAGAGCTTGATGTGGAATTATCCTGCACCTTTCCAATGTTGTCTCTTCTTCATGTCCCTGGCATGTGGGTTTGTCTTTGCTTTTATTGGAATGTGAATCCCAAATGCCTCTCCACTGTGTTGAAGGCTAGCTTTGCTTGCCTCCTTCAGATGCCTTTGTTGTTTGTTTGATTGATTTGCTTTTCTCCTTTTCTCCTTGCTTATGGAGTGTTGACCTGTCTAAGTTTTAGGTTTTCTATTGGAAGTTTAACTCCCTCTTTCCTTTGTGTTCTGAAGTTTCTCCAAAGAATCCACTTGGACACTCCTTCCACAATCCCAGTTGCTGGGTGGGGGTTGGGTTTGCTCTTTAGCCTGTGCCCTGGTACCTGGGCTTCAGGTGGTCTTGGGAAATCCCTGTTCTCAAGACTAACACAGGCCCATCTTTTATACCAGCTAGGAGGACACCTCTGCCCCCAGAGCCACAAAGGGCAATCAAACCAAAGATTAACGGATCAAACTAAACAATCCACCTGCCTGAAGCACCCAGCTCTTACTTGTGCCTCAGGTGGTCTTGGGAAATCCCTGATCCAAAAAGACCTTTAATAAACCTTCATTCATTTATTTACTGAAATGATAAATGAGGTATTTCCTGCCTATATTAATATACAAAATGGTATCTCTAACCACCTGTGCTAGGCTAGCATCACAATCTAATATAAAAAATAATATTTACTTAACTGCCTATGCTCTTACTATTCATATTCATTCAGTAAAAGCACAAAAGTCACCCCTGAAAGCCAAGATTCCAGCTCTGAGAAAAGCCATCTGCAGCTGCTTTTTACTTTGCCTTTAGGCATAATCTGCAAGTCTGGAGAAACTAAAAGTCAGAGCTGAGTAACCAGCCTCCTGCTGAAAAAAAATACTGAGATAACCTGGGTGCTATCTTCAACAGCAGAAATAGCTTACTTCTCTTTCTCACCTGCCCCCACCCAAAAGCCTGGAGACTGCTGGCTAAAGAAAAACATGGGAGACAATTGTGGCTAAAGAAAAAAACCTGCAGGAGACAATTGTGGCTTAAGAAAACACCTACAGGAGACAGTTGTCACTGAACTTTGTTCCATCTATGTAGTTGCATATAAAGATCTCTCTATCCAGGATTGGGACTTTGGGGGTACAAGTAAAGAACACCGTCTATGTTAAAAGGGGTATCAAGTAATATATGTATTTTTTCATGTATAAAATAAGGAATGTTACTCTTAGATAAGATGTCATTTGCATATCTGTATGTCTTTATGTGTAGTACAAACAATGTTGTTCTTAGAGACAATGTCATTTGCATTTGCATACCTGTATGTCTTTGTATGTCTCTAAGTGTAGGAGAAGTAAGGTTATTTTAAAAAGTATGTTGCCCACATACCTGCATGTTTTAATGGGAGAAAAAGGTTTTAATTTTACTTTGTCATTTTTAGAGTTCCACCACTTAAGGGCAAAGTTACATACTCAGTGTGTCCCTTTGCATCTCTTGTGGTCAGTTTGTGATGCACTGGCATCAGTTTCTATATTTAATCAATAAGTGTAAATGCACTTGAGAGTCATAGCAACTGGCCTATAGTCTTTTGTTGCCTCTGTTGTCAGAGAAAGATCCGTTTAGCAAAAGCTCTGTTACCTGCAACCCAAGTTCCCCTAGGCTACCATAATATTCCTTTTTGTAAAACTAATTCTCCCCTCAGAACGTTGACTTTCTAGCTTGTCAAAAGCCAGTTTGGAGTTACAGTGCAAATGTCTTTAATCCAGTATCAGATCATCCCAAAATATCTCCTAGAAGACTATGACATTACTGCTCCGTTTTAATTAAAAAACAAAGGAGGGGCTGTAGGATTGAAACTTTGTGTGGCTTAAGCCAAGAACTTGTAAGACCTGTGTTGTAAGATTTATGTAGGCATTCAGTTGCCTCTCTGAGCTATCTGTAGCTCCAGAAGTTTCAGGATATTACAATGTTTTCTTGCTTCGCCTATCTCTTTAAAGGCCCCTTCCCTTGAGACATTGAGTGAAATGTCGCACCTCTATTTATCTGTTGCATGAACAGAAGATCTGCAGCCCCCTGATTAGAGCCAAGGTGTCTTGCCCCTCCCCTTCTGCCTGCTCCCCACTTCCTTGCCCAGAGCACAGTACATTTTGGTATATCCGCATACTGCTGGCATAAATAAAGGGAGACTCTATTCTCCTGCGCTATCTCTGAGTCCGTGTCTGTGTGTCCATCCCTATCTTTCCTTGTGTTTCTATTCTGTTGGGTAACTCTCCCATGGTACCCTCCCCCCTCCTTGCCAGAGCTAAGCCGAGAGATTGTCTGCCTGCAGGCAGGAGGGAAAAACACCATGTGGATGTCAGCCATGCCATGTGACTTAATGACTATTCAGACGATTATTAAGCTCCAACACTCATAGACCAGTAGAACCACTGTCGTTGGATTTAGAGGTGGTTTTGAGCCACAGGCGTGGATGCTGGGATCCTTGCTGGTTCTCTGCAAGAGTAATCGGCCATCTTAAGCATGAACCTTCTCTCCAGCCCCAAAAATATATTCTTTAGTGATAAGAAAGTGACTGCAGATGGTGGTGAAAGCATGATTTTTATTAGTAGATTTTATCTTCACTAGACTGAATCCATAGGGATGCAGCACAGATGTACACAGAAAGCTGAGTGAATATAATTTAAAATAAGGTCATTGATTGCCAGTGAAGACAAACTCTTGCCTCTCCTCATAATTCTATTTTAAGCTCTTTCTTGATAAAATCGTTCAAGTTAATAAATGAGTTTCAGCCTGTGTGACCCATGTAAAAGAGTTGGATTTAGCCTGCCATGGTCAGCTCCAGCTGTCAACATGTCACAAACCAGAGGAAGATGGGAAGCTGGAATCTCAACTGAGGAATTGTCTCCATTAGGTTGGCCTGTAGCCATGATTGTGGGCCATTTTATTGTTTGCTAACTGATGCAGGAAAGCCCAGTTCACTATGGGCGTACCATTACATAGGCAGGAAGGCCTGGACTGTATTAGAAATATAGTTGAACAGAAGGAAAAACAAGCCAAGAAGCAGAGTTCTATGGTTTCTCCTTAATTTCCTGCCTCCAGGATCCTGACTTTGTTTCCCTCAGTGAGGGGCTGTAACTGTTGTAGCCTTTCAATGTTCTTTCTACCTTTGTCCAGAGCCTGCAAATTCCCAGGACTGCAGCTATTTTTTCTTAAAAACCATAGATACATTACTTTAAGGTATAAACTATAGAGTGTGTTTTACAGATCCATTTTGGGTGTTGATGGATTGTAACCAATAGATGATAGCATATGCCCCCCAAAATTCTGAATTATCACATGTGTGAATTTTTACTTACTCTTAATAAATTTATGTATTTATTTGTTGTTTAAATATATTAATAGACCTGAGTTAGGGAGAAAAAAGGTTAATCTTAGTCTTATAATTAGCCTTTACTGAATTTAAACACTGTCTATCTAAGCAGTAAAATTATAACAAGTTAATTTTTAAACCAAAACTTTAGAGTGAGTATTTTTAACTGAGTTTTGTTTTTAATAACCAATAATTGCTAAAGAACATTTTTTTAGTGTTAAAGCCTTTTATCACACCAGGCTGACCTGAAAAATCTATATATGTATCCAACTGTTTTTGCATTTAGGGTGCTGAAATTAAAAACTGGTATTATTTCAGATTGATTTAAAAGGCAGTTAAAGACAAATATGATTTAGGACGAATTGTTAAGCTCTGCAGTAGATTACAAGCCTGTGAATTTTATTTTATTTTTTTTTTAAATAATTTTTATTGATGCTTTGTGCATTTCATACATTTTTTCCAATTCAGTTCAGGCTTATTTCCCTTTCCCTCCCCCCCACCCCCACCTCATCCCAGATCATGCATTCTGCCATAACTGTCCTGCATCTTTCTCTCAGTTTTTTTTTTCATTTTTAGCTATAAGTGATAATCCATGAGTACAAGCATCCTTCATGCAAAACCTATCTGCAGGCTGTTGTGCCCAAACCCCTACAGCCCCACCATCCAGTGGGGGGTGACAGGTTGTTTGTTCAATCAAGTTGATCAAATGAGTGTCCAGACTACATTGCTGTAGTTTCACCATTCACCCCAATCGCAGCCCTTACATTCTACCACGCCCCCTCTTCCGCAGGTTGTTCCCTAGGCTTAGAAAAGGGGCACAGGTGGATGAGAGGTAAAACAGTCCACTCTCTCTGGAGCTGTTGACTTGGACTCTGGTCAATTCTGGCTGTTTCCTTTCATGGGCTGACAGTTTGTCCAGGAATAACCTTTCGATCCTACTAATGAAGAACAAGCAATTAGATATATAGGTATTTAAGCAGCACTAATAGTTATGGTAGGTTACTTTAGCATAGACACATGTTTGGATATGTTAATCCATGAATTACAATTTTCCCCCCTGTTAAATATGACAGGGTCTTACTGTGGCTTATAACATCT
>VZQC01007428.1:1388814-1458158 GCA_009823505.1 Rhizomys pruinosus | reverse complement strand
TACCTGGCCTGGCGCGTTATGGCGTCTCCCCTGCGACCCCGGTTCCCGCCCACAAGTCCAGCCGGGACCAGAGCAGAGGGAAACGCGACCCTGCTCACCCGAGCGCGGTCCCTCTGGGCCGGGGACCCCGTAGACGGGTTCACAGCGAGACCCTCTCCCAGCTGCCCCCCGCCAGACCCCGCCTAGAGCTGAGGAGCTGTTTACCTGGCCTGGCGCGTTATGGCGTCTCCCCTGCGACCCCGGTTCCCGCCCACAAGTCCCAAGCCTGTGAATTTTAAAAGGTGAAAAGACGTTTGAAAGACTCCAAAATTGCCTAAGATTTTTAAAGTAATTAATTTTGTACATTTTTATTTAAAAATGTTTGTGGGTACCCATGTATCTTATTTGGTGGAGCTAGGAATGAAAGCAGGGCTTGGTGCATGCTAGGCAAGCCCTCTGCCAACTGAGTCATAGCTATTCTATTTAAACTTTATATATGCTGAGAAGTGTGGATTGAAATTCTTTTTAAAAATTTTCACTTTGATTTAATTTTATTGAAAAATGTTTTGAGGGCTGGAGAGATGGCCTAGTGGTTAAGAGCACTGACTGCTCTTGCAGAGGACCGGGGTTCAATCCCCAGTACTCACATGGCGGCTGAGAACTGTTCCTAACTCCAATTCCAGGAGAACTCCAGTTCCAGGGGAATCCGACACCCTCTTCTGACCTCCGCGGCTTTGCATGACACGGGTGCACAAATCTACATGCAGATAGTACATTCATAGTATAAGTATGAATAAATAAAAAAAAATTTTAAAGAAAAAAAAATAATAAAATAAAATTTTAATATCTAGGGGCTGGTGAGATGACCTAGCGGTTAAGAGCCCTGTCTTCTTGCAGAGGACTCGGGTTCGATTCCCCAACACCCACATTGTGGCTGAGAACTGTCTTTAACTCCAGTTCCAGGGGAATCTGACACCATCTTCTGACCTCTGAGGCATTGCATGACACAAGTGCACAGACCTACATGCAGACAGTACATTCATACACATACAAAATAAATAAAATTTTAAAAAATTAAGAAATATTTAATATCTTAATAAGCATCCTTGAGAGAGAATTTAACTTAATAGATTTTGAATGGCCATATTATAAAAAAATATCTCAAGAAAAAAAATTGATATGCAAGGAACAATACAGTTACATCTCAATTTTGAGTAAGCACCATAAAAAAAGCACAAAAAGGTCTGAAGGTACATGATCTCTGTGTATTTTTAGGAGACATGGTTGAGAACGAACACATTTGATTAAATCCTTAGAAACTTTGAAGTTTCTTGGTGCTCCTGGAATTTTGAATAAAACAGATAATAGGGCTGTGACAGGCTCAGGGCATTATGGGAATTGTAATTTGTTTTGGAGCCTGAAGGGATGCAGCTTGGAGGATATGGATAGCTCCAGCAGCATTTTGTGTTATTATTTTTTTTGTCTTTCCCAGTCCTAATTTTGCTTTTTAAACCCATAGCCATCTATTTTTTAGTTGTTGCACCGAAGGTCATGTCCCATTGTGAACCACCCCATAGCTTTTTACTTTTAGTTATTTTTCCCTGGTTGTGTGGAAACTGTCTTGCACACGGGCACATCCCCTGGAATTTAGCAGGCAGGCTGTGGAGCCACTGGTTCCTCTTTCCTGATGCCTACCCACGACCTGGGGTTTTTTGAACTTCCAGGTCCCCTGCTCCAGACTCAGCAGCTGGGAACCCCATCCCACAACCTGGGCAGTTGCTGGCCCTGTCTTTTCCAAGCTAGAAGTAGCAGACTGGTGCCCCACCATCACAGGGCATGGCTTCAGTTCACTTGGTCTCAGAGTCTAGCTGGTGTGTGTGTGTGTGTGTGTGTGTGTGTGTGTGTGTGTGTGTGGATTTATTTAAGATGGAATAGGAGAGAAATGGTAGTGAACAGAAAGAACTTAAAGGCAGAAAGCTTTTGGCAGCCACCTGACCAAGCAGGTGGGAATTCAATTAGGTTAATGATTCCCTGGTGCCAACACAAACAAAAGTTAAAGGTTAGAAAAATTAAAGATTGGAGAAATGAAAGCTTATACCCATGAGAAACTCAGGGTGATGGGGGAATATCTTACCCATTGCCCTAGTCCCTCAACAGACAGGGAGGGCTTAAACTTCCCTTCTGTGAATCCTCTGAAAATATTTATAAAACTGTGTCTCGCTCAAGAGAGACAAGGGGCTGAGAGATAGACGGACATGGGCAGGTGCCCGAGACCATACCTGTTTCCTTCTTGTCTTCTGAAAGGCTTTGCTTCATGTTGAGGTGCCAGATGTAGCCTTGAGATGTTCTTCCTCTGTTTGTCCAGAGCCTGCAGATTCCCAGGACTGTAGGGTCCCTAGCCAGCTGGTCAGTGACCTGGGTTTTAGCCCTGGAAGGGAGCAGTAGGCAGTAGGTACTGGGAAGCCCAAAGAGAAGGGGGAAAGAAATGACAAAGAAGGGGAGGACTCACGAAGAAGGCCAGGAGAAATTCCACGGAGGAATAACTCAACTTTACTTTTACAATCTGGGGTATTTATACTGGACCTTGTGAGGTGCAACTGGGGGTTGGGAGGCATATAGGAATTTATACCATATATTCCAGATCACTACAGGAATGTGACAATGTTTTGCCCAAACCATCAAAGACAGTGGCACTAGGCATGTTCCAAAAGCAAGCAGGAAATCAGCAGGACTCCAGCCTGAGGGTTGGGAGATGCCAGCTGGCTTCCTAAGTGCCTCTGCCAAAAAGGAATCCTCAGAACTGTAAGTCAAACGAACCTTTTCCCCTCATGTTGGTTGGAGTCAGTATTTTATCACAGAAACAGAAAAGTAAAGTAAAACAAGGTTATTTATTTGTGCAGCTGTATCTCTGGAGCCGTGGGAAGAACAGAAAGAGGGGACTTATGCCTCCTCATTTTAGATTCAATGATAGAACTCTGCCTCCACTAAATAATGTGGAGAGTGATAGAAAAAAATACCTTATGCCTTCCTCTGGCTCCACATGGGCATATGTACTAGAGATACATGTGCATATAAACCAAATGCAATATGTACCACTCTCACAGACATATATGTACATAAATAAATAAGTGAATAAAGTCTGAGTGTATTAAAGATAGTCTTGTTCTTACAGGTTTTCCTTGAATTAAAAGAAAACAAAGTTGGATATGCAACAGTGATAGGCATTTCTTCTAGCACTCAGGAAGCTGAGGAAAAAGTATGACATGTTTAAATCATATATATTCTAACTTTCTGAGACTGTTATAAAATAAAAAGGGAAGGGAAGGGAGGGAAAGGAAAGAAAGGGAAGGGAGGGAAAGGAAAGGAAATGAAAGGAAAGGAAAGGAAAGGAAAGGAAAGGAAAGGAAAGGAAAGGAAAGGAAAGGAAAGGAAAGAAGGCAAATTTAAAAAGGCATGACAATTCAAAGGTATCTAGTCCAAACTTAATGAATGTCACCATTTACGCCATGATCAAGTACCCCATTAAATATTTAGGCTGCCACTCTTCCTGAATAAACGCCTAATTTCCAGGCTCAATTATATTTATGCTGTTCTCAACAGAGCTACGGAGGCTGGTTAGAACAGAGGTATGAAGTTATAGAAATTAAGGTTTCCATCTTGATGAGAAGGGCTGATGTAAATCATTTCAAATCATTGCATGTGAGGCACTGAGCACATGGCCTAATGATGGCCTTATTTATCTACTTAGCAAACATGTACTGATTAGGCACTATATATCAGGTTTAGACAATAATACAAATCACTTTGCACAGACTGAATGCTTTCCCCAAATGTTCCCTTGAGGATGCAACCTCATGTTGGAAACATTGGAGTGTGTTTAGACCAATAGTCTCCATCAGGACCAGAACTCTCAAAAGCTTCACACCCTTTTACAAAATATTGCCAGCTAAAATTTGGTGCTCATAAGTGAGTTTGTAGAAATCTTTTAGATCAAGATCATATTTCCCCATCCCAACCCTCCACATCATCTCCCTTCCTGAGACATGGTTTCATGTAGCCCAGGCTGGCCTCAAATTTGCTATGTAACTGAACAGTATCTGGAATGTCTGACCATCCCACCCTGTACTCTGCAGTGCTGGGATTTCATACATTGGCCTCAGCTATGGCTTATGCAGTACTGGGAATGGAACACAGGGTTTCATACATGGTAGGCATGCATTTTACCAACTGAGCTACATTACCATTATAAACCATAAGATTTTCCTAAGGGCGAAAAAGAAAAAGGAAATATCTTAGGTTTATATGCTCAGACTTTGTTGTATGACAATATCCTTTATTTAAAAAAATATATTTATGTGTATAAGTGTAATGCCTGCATGGGTGTCAGTGAACCTATGTCATGCAGTACACTCAGAGGTCAGAAGAGGGCATCAGATCCCCTAGAACTGGAGTTACATAGAGTTGCTAGCCACCATGTGGATGTTGGGAATCAAACCTTGGTCCTCTGCAAGAGCAGTCAGTGCTCTTAAGGACTGAACCATCTCTCCAGCCTTGACCATTTCCTTTTACTTTAAACATTCCCTAGAGGAGGTGGGCAAACAAAAGTTTACTTCACTGAGGGAACAGAACCTTGAAAGATTCTCCAGAGCCTCCTCAGCAGTATAAGAAGTGGTAAACAACTCTTGGGGCAGGAGATTCTGGCCAGATAAATGCCAGAAGAGAATTCTTGTTCTGTGTAGTTGCCAGCAAGCTGTCGAGAGGGCTCCAGGGGCACCAATTTGTTGAGTGGCCACCTGTGTTATTTATGATGGGCTTTTTGATGATGTACATGCTTTGCGGTCATCCTGGGCCCTGTTAGTAACTCCTCATACATACTCCTATTAGTAATCCAATAAAGACTCATTCACCAACTTGGACCTTGAAACAGTCATTACTTTGTGGTTTCTTTTCAGGAGTGCAAAGATGTATGTGTGTGTGTGTGTGTGTGTCTGTGTCTGTGTCTGTGTATGCATGCTGAATATCCCCAGAAAGAGCCTCCTACACCACACAGTTATAAACCTCAGTATAATTTATTTTCATTAACTGAACCCCTTTTATTTTATCTGTTTTGACCATGTGCCTCAAACACTGTGGCTACTTATATGTGTATAACTTCCTGTTATATAAAGGTCTAATTTACCATGCTTCTTCCCAAACCGAGTTCTCTCTGCCAATCCTTCTCTACTAACTAAGAGTTAGGGACAAGACAGTCTTGGTGATTCAAACACGTAATTTCAGCTGCTAGGCAGTTAAGAAAGGATGGTTGTAAGTGCAAAGTCTGTCTGAGCAGCATATTGAGAACCTCTACCAGAATAAAATATTTTAAAAAGAGGTGAATATATCTCAGAGGTAGAGTGGTTGGGATAAATGTGTGCAGGATTCTAGGTTCAATGCTATATACTGCAACAAAAAAGAAAAAGGAGCCAGGCATGGTGGTGCATGCCTTTAATCCCAGCACTCGAGAGGCAGAGGCAGGGGGGATCTCTGTAAGTTCAAGGCCAGCCTGATCTGCATAGTGAGTTCTAGGACAGCTGGGGCTACAGGAAGACTCTGTGTCAAAAAGACTGAATAAATAAATAGCAATTACACTTTTATAACTTGATCTCAAGCCTCCATATATGCTCCCTCCCACAGACACACAAATAAATAAATAAATGCTATTAAAGGAGGAGGATAAAGAGAATTAGAATTTTGCCACATAAGTCATGTAACTACTGGAGACAGCTGCTTTAACTGCACAACGCTGAACATACGCTTGATTATGTGTAAGGACAATTATGTTCAATTATGTCTACACACTGTAAAGGTACAGAAACATGGGTATTGATGATATAGGGGAGAAATAGCACCCCTAGAAGTTTTTGGTGTCATTCATAAAATAATTTAAGAATGGACCCAAATGGAAGCTGTAGGAAATTTTTATTAAAACTTGAAGAAAAATCCTTAGGCCAGGGAAGCTGAGATCTCAGCAGTTGCCTTGAGGAGGAGAATGGAGGGGAGAAGGAGAAAAACATGAGACCATGCATGTTTAGAGGTGGCTCTGAGATGAGACACATGGTCCCTGTAGGTCCAGCTGGCCTGGTACACATTATATAGTCCCACCTGGCCATAATCTCACAGAGAAGAGCCTACCTCTGTCGCCAGAGTGCTGGGATTAAAGGTCCTCGCCATCACACCAGCTAAATTCCCCATTTTAAAATAGTGCAGCAAGAGGTCTTGAGGAAATTTTCCGAAGACCGTCTGCACTGAGTAATGGTTTTCGTTCTCTCTACTGAGCTATGGGTGACCATAAATACACAATAGGATTAGAACTCAAGGCCTCTTTTTCCATAGGAGAGCTTCTTGGTACCCCACTCTGGAGACTGTAATTGTTAAGTCTTTTCCTTCATCCTATGCTGTCCTTGTCAAGGATTCTATAAACCCCTGCTATGCCAGATATAATAGCTTGCTTCACAAGCCTGACAATCAGGTCCTCAGGATGCCTGTAAAGTTGAAAGTAAAGAACCTCCTCTGTAATAGCTGTCCTTTGACTTCCATCTGTGAACCCAAGGAGTCATGTACTGCCTGCCACATGTTATATACCTGCACATACACACACACACACACACACACACACACACACCCCAGCAATAAATAAAAACATTTAAATTGAAAAATTAATGTCATTAATAGTCCAAATTTGTTGTGTTCAAAAGCCACAGTGAACACTCTGATTTAAATTTCAGGAGTTTGGAGCCAAAATTCCAAATTATGTTTGACATTGCTTTAGGCAAATCTATTTTAAAGTTATATTGTAACATACATATCTAAATTGTAAAA
The DNA here is from genome assembly GCA_009823505.1 of Rhizomys pruinosus. Lineage (NCBI taxonomy): Eukaryota > Metazoa > Chordata > Mammalia > Rodentia > Spalacidae > Rhizomys > Rhizomys pruinosus. The sequence goes on along the minus strand of VZQC01007428.1, from coordinate 1,451,321 downwards.
TATGTTAAGTACACACACTTTTGATTAACTTACCACTTAAAGTATGAGCAGAAGATGAAATAAATGAAGCTGATTATTTTAGTATTCATTTTTCCATGTGCTGATAACTCAGCCATTTAGACCCAGGTAACAGACAATTAAATACCAAAACATCATGACTGCCACATGCATTTAAACTTTAAAATTAACTCTCAGAAGATAACAACAAATGGTGGTGATTGCATCATATGCAAATGACTGTAATCTAAGTTTGTAAATATTCATGAGCCCGACAAGTTGGAAATCATTTTTACTGTTGAATTTTTACTACAGTTCATTTGCTTTTCAAAAAAAATGTGAAATTCTGCTCTGGAACTTGAGGAAGTTCCTTGATAAAACTGCCCTTATACAAATCATCTTCAATAGTGTAAGTGATCAGAAAGTGCATTATTCATAGACAGAGCCCTTCTCATACACATTTAGCTTGGTCTATCTCTCAAACATGTTTTCAAAGCTGTCATTTCAGAGAGCCTGAAGACCCAGCTTGAGACTGGTATTTCCTGTCAGCAAATACTTATTCACCTTAAAAAAAAATACTTTCAGTTCTATTAATACAGTAATTTACTTAACACACACAGAAGTACAGCTCACAAGGTGTTTTGGTAACAGTTTCAAGATTGCTACCATGCATATGGACTTTGTTATTTATATTTCTGAGTGTGTTTAGTGTAGGGTGTGTGGTGTGTGTGTGTGTGTGTGTGTGTGTGTGTATGTGTGTGTATGTGTGGTGTGTGTGTGTATGTGTATGTGTACTGTAAGGTGTGCATGTGTGTTATATGTATACATATGTGGGAATGCATACATCTCTGTGTGAAGGATCAGAGGAGCATGCTGAGTGCTCCTGCCCTATCACTGTACAACTTATTATTACCTAGAGACAGGGTCTCTCACTGAATCTGGAGCTAGTCTGTGAGCCACAAATATGGCTGCAGCCATCCTCCCGTTCTTACCCGCACCTCAACACACACACACAATGGTGAAGTTACAGGTTCAAAGCCAGATCTTTTACATGGACTTTGGAGATTTGAATTCAGTTCTTCGTACTTACAAAGCAAGGAAACTTACCCACTGAGACATCTCTCTAGCCCCAAGCTCATAGACTTTAAATTATATGTCTTCCACCTCACACCTATATTCATAAACAGGGAAGCATTTTTTTAAGATAGAAGCATTCCTTTTGCCCAGCTTTAAAGATCAGATATGTAGGCTGGAAGATTGTAGTTTTGTTGTGACAATTTAAGTTTCCTTTCTTGTACTTATACTAGAAACATTTATAGGGCCACAGTTTAAAATGGATTTATTACAAGGTTCTCTCATTCAACTATTTGAGTGCTTTGTTTTGTTTTCTTTGGCTCTGGAGTATGGAAAGTATCACAAAATGGCAACTTATTTCTGTAGCTATTGGACAATTTGCATGCATTGTTATTTTTCTATATAGAAAGAGGAAGTGTAAAAAAAAAAAAGAAAGAAAGAGGAAGTGTAATGAACAAAAAACATTTTTGTAAACTTGACAGACTAGACTGTCCTGACAGTTTTCTCCTTTGCCCCTTTAATTCTATCTGTTACTGTATTCTGTTGGAGGGCACTGCCCACATTCAGAATGAAAAGAAATTTCAAAGAATCTCCACCTCTTCCTCAGCAGTGTTAGAAAGAGGTAAACAAATCCTGGGGCAGAAGTTTCTGGCCAAATGACCTACAGAAGAGAATTCTTCTTCTGTCCAGTTGCCTGCTATCATAAGTAATTTCTTGGTCTGTGCAGTTGCCTGTTATCATAAGTAATTTCATTCAGGGTGTGGTGGTGGATGCCTTTAATCCCAGCACTTGGGAGGCAGAGACAGGTGGATCTCTGTGGGTTCAAGGCCAGCCTGGTCTACATAGAGAGTTCCACAACAGCTGAGGCTACAGGAAGACCATGTCCCAAAGACCCAAAATAAATAAATAAATTAATTAATTAATTAATTAATTAATTAATAAAAGTTCAGATTGCCCTTGAGTAAAGTGACTTCCTTGTCTTTAGATATGTACCTAGCAGTGGGCTTGCTATGCAAGTTTAGATTAGCTGTTCTATTTTAATATTCTCTTATTTTTATTTTATGTATATTAAAGTATTGTCTGCATGTATTAAGTGTTGTTCAATGCCTGCAAAGGTCAGAAAAGGATATCATATCCCTCGGAATGATTGTTAGCCCTTAGAAGGTTGCTAACCACCATATGTTGCTAGGAACTAAACCCAGGTCATCTTTAAGAGCAGACAGTGCTCTAAATTTCTGAGCCAACTCTCCAGTCCTAGTCATTCTGTTTTTAAAGCTTTGGAGATCTTTTATATTGTACCCCGAAATGACCACACTAACTTACCAATTCAGTAGTATTATACAGGCTTTCTGAGTTCTCCATATGCTGACCAGTGCTAATGATCTATTGTCTATTTTATTGTGAAAGCTTCTCTTACTATGCATGTTGTATGCATGTCTTACCTAATTTGTTAACTTTTCACTCATCTCTGATCATTCCAGCATTGGAGCAATTCCGTTGACTTTAACTTAGTAATTAGAACCCAAAAGAAGATGTTTTCTCTTTTTCACAGTAATAGCCAAAGATGGCATGAGTATGTCATCTTCACCATCAACGTCACTAAATTGGGAATCTGTAGACTAATGTCTGGTCATGTCTCTGAAGGGGTTTGTAGAGTGGGTTCACTGAGATCAGAAGTCCCACCTTGTATGGGAAACACCATTGCATGGGCTGGGGGCCTGGACTGAATGAAAAAGAGAAAGTAAACTGCCCAGCAGAATGCATTTCTTTCTGCCTCCTGACTTTGAGAGTGGTATGACACTCGGACTCAGGCTCCTCTCACTGTGACATCCCTACCATGGATGGAGTAACAGGAACCTTGAGCTGTGGGCCCCAAACAAACCCTTTTTCCTTTAGTTTTACTTGTCTGGCATTTTTTTCACAGCAGCAACTAAGTAACTTATACAGTGTGGGGTATTTTCTACTTTATAATTCAATTTTTGCAATTTTCTTTTTAAAAATATTTTAATATATATTTTGTACAAGATTATCAAATCTAGACCCCTGTCCTCCACCCTATCCCCCCACCCCCAAGAGCTCATGTATACTGCCAAACACGCTTTTCATCTCTTTCTGTCTTTCTCGATATTCTCCATGTGGAAGTTGACTGTTTTGAGCAGTTCACTGTTTCAGTCAGTTCTTTGATGCAGTACTTTCTGTTGTTGTTGTTGTTGTTGTTGTTGTTTTTGTTTGAATATTCATCACTCCCAACTGCTTGGACAAAAGCTCAAGGAGCCCTGCACAAGAAATACTTACAACTAGGTAATTGGCACTAGCATCCACAGATGAGAGATACAATTCGTTGTTTGTTTTTCTGGGACTGTGTTACTTCACTCAGCATGATGTCTTCTAGCTCCGGCCATTTTTCTGCAAAGCTCGTGATGTCATCTTTCTTTACTGCTGCATAGAGCTCCATTGTGTATATGTACCACATTTTCTCTACTCATCAATTGAGGGGCATTTGGGTTGGTTCCAGCTCCTTGCTATTGTGAAGAGAGCTGAAATAAACATGGTCATGCATTTATCTCTGCGGTGGGATGAGTCTTGTGTGTACATGCCCAGGAGTGGAATGGCTGGTTCGGGTGGCAAGTTCATTCCAAGTCTTCCAAGGGTTCTCCACACTGATTTCCATAGTGGCTGTATGAGTTTACATACTCACCAGAGGATGAGTGTTCCCCTTTCCTCACAACCGCTCCAGCACTTGGTATCATTTGTTTTCTTGATCCTAGCGAGTCTTTTTGGAGTAAGATGATAAATTGGTTTTGATTTGCATTTCCTTAATGATTAGTGATGTTGAATACTACTTAAGGTGTTTCTCAGCCATCTCTAATTCCTCACTTGTGAAGTCTCTGTTCAGCTCTTTGCTCCATCTATTGAGTGGGTCATTTGTTTTCTTTGTTTTTTGAGTAGTTTATATATTCTGGAAATCAATGCTTTGTCAGATGTTTCTTTTGTGAAGGTTTCCTCCCACTCTGTTGAATTTCTCTTCACTTCCTTGATTGTTTCTTTTGCTGTACAGAAGCTTTTGAGTTTAATGAGGTCCCATTTGTCAATTGTCGACCTTAATTCTTGGGCAGCTGATGTCTGATTTACGAAGTCTTTTCCTATACTTATGTCTTGTAGTCTGCTGCCAATGTTTTCTTCTATTGCCTTCAGAGTTTGGGGTTTCACGTTGAGGTCTGTGATCCATCTGGTGTTGACTTTTGTACAGGGTGAGAGGTAGGGGTTTAATGTCATTCTTCTACAAGTGGTGATCCAGTTTTGCCAACACCACTTCCTGAAGATGCTGTCTTTTCTCCATTGTGTCTTCTTGACCCTCTTGTAAAATATGAGATGGCTGAAATTGTACGTGCTCAGGTTTGGATCTTCAATTTTGTTCCATTGCTCAACAGGTTTGTTTTTGTGCCAGTACCAGGATGTTTTTATGACTATAGCCCTGTAGTATAGTTTGAAGTATGGTATAGAGATTCCCCACTGAATATATTTTTTCAGACAGGGTTGTTTTGGATATTCCAGGTCTTTTGTTTTTCCAAATGAATTTACGGATTTTTTTTCCAAGCCAGTGAGGAAACTCTTGGGGATTTTAATTGGGATTGCGTTAAATCTATACAAGAGTTTCACTAGAATGGACAATTTTACAATGTTAATTTTAACAATACAGCAGCATGGGAGGTTTTTCCCTCTTCTGATGTCTTCTTCAATTTCTTTCTTTAAGGGTTTAAATTTTTTGTTGTAGAGATCTTTGGTGTCTTTGGTTAGGTTTGTTCCTAGGTATTTTATTGTTTTTGAGGCTATTGTGAGTAGGAACGTCTCCTTGAATTCTTTCTCCAGTTGCTTGTTGTTGGTGTAAAGAAAGACCATTCATTTTTCTAGGTTAATTTTGTATCCTGCCAATTTTCTGAAGCTGTTACTTGTTTCTAGGACTTTTCTAGTGGAGTTTTTAGCATCCGTTAAGTAAACAATCATATCATCAGCAAATAGGGATAGCTTGACTTCCTCTTTGCCATTTTGTAGTCCTTTAATTTCCTTTTCTTGCCTTATTGCTCTAGCATGTGTAGAAGTGGTGACAAGGGCAGCCTTGCTGCATTCCTACCTTTAAAAGGAATGTTTCCATCATTTCCCCATTTAGGATGATATTGGTTTTGGGTTTCCTGTATATGACTGTGCTGGATAGTTTTAGTGTCAACTTGACACACCTTGGTTGAGGGAGCCTCAATTGGGGAATTGGCTCCATTGGATTGGCCTGTGGCCAAGTCTGTGGAGTATTGTCTTGATTGTCAAGCAATGTGGGAGGTCCCAGCCCACAATGAGTAGTGCTACCCTGGGCAGATTGTTGTATACTGCATAAGAAGGCAGGCTGGGCATGAGCCAGGGGAGCAGGCCAGTGAACAGCATTCCTCCATGGGCTGTGCTTCAGCTCCTGCTTCCAAGTTCCTGCCCTGAGTTTCTGCCTTGGGCTCCCTAAGTGATGAACGGTGAACCAGGAGATGTAAGCTGAATAAACCATTTCCTCCCCAAGTTGGTGTCAGACAGAGTGTTTTGTTACAGCAATGGAAGACAATCTAGGACAGAAATAGGTACCAGAAGAGTGGGGTATTGCTGTGACAGACCTGACCTTGGTGTTTTGGGGAAGGATTGTGGAGGCGTTTGGAACTTTGGTCTGGGAAGATCATTGAATGCCTAAAGATCGTGGCTGTGGAGCTTGGAGCAGTTTTGTTGAAAGAGTTGTAGAAGATGGAGGCCAGACTTGTGAAGTTTCTAGTTTCAAAGGGGATCAGAAATCATCAGGACTGTTTAATCTATGGGCTCTGATCAGCTGGGGCTGAAGGATCAACTGTAAGTAACAAGAGACCAGAACCTGAAGGTAAATCATTGTTGAACTGGGACAATTGATGCTGGTTAGCTGGGGCTGAAAAATCAGCTGTAAGTAACAAGAGACCAGCATCACTGTGGTGAAATCTTCTGGGAATAATTTCTTCAGGGTCCGCACACAGAAGCTGTGATCCAGAAAGGCCCTGAGACTCCATCTCGAGCCAGAAGCAGGACTTGATAACATGTAAGAGTCACCAATATAGTTCCAGTGTTGTAATTTGAGGGGGTCACAGAGAGCAGCCAAGGCTTGGCACTGTGAGAGGCCAGGAAAGACCATTGTTGGAAGTGCACCTCGGTTGCAGTGAAGAGCCCAGGATTTCTGGGGTCATAGAGAAAAGCTGAGGCTTTGCACCAGGAGAGGTCAGAAGAGACCATTGGTAAAGTTGCAACCTCAGTTTCAGTGGCGACCCCAGCTTTTTGGAGATGCCGGGACCTTAGGATGACCACCAAGAGCAGTGGCAAGTGTGGAATGGAGTCAGCCTGGGCCTGCGAGATGACCTGTGTTTGCTGCGGACAGCAGAGCAGAGAAGGGGAGCTGCCAAAACCCTTTGGAGCCCAGAAGATCATGAGTCCCAGGTATCCAGCTTTGAGCTACTGTGCTGGACTTAGGTTTTGTTTGAGTGTGCCTGATTCTTCCCTTTGAAATAAGACAGTACTTGTTTTGGACTTTACAGCAGCCCACAGTTAAGAGACTTTTAATAGACTGTGAACTTTTAAGTGTTTGGACATTTTAAGGAGTGTGGGGTTTTTAAGGTTGTACTGTCTTAGGTTATGATTAATGTTAACATCATACTTTGGGGATAAGAAGTGGAAAGGTAGTGGTTTAATAGTGAAGCATTTTGTGTGTCAATTTGACAAGGGGTCAATTTTGCTGAATAGCTTTATTGTCAACCAACTTGACACAACTGGTTCGAGGGAGCCTCACCTGGGGAATTGGCTCCATTGGATTGGCCTGTGGCCACGTGTGTGGAGTATTGTCCTGATTGTCAGGCAATGTGGGAGGGCCCATCCCACAATGAGTAGTGCCACCCTGGGCAGGTTGTGTACCGCATAAGAAGGCAGGCTGGGCATGAGCCAGGGGAGCAAGCCAGTGAACAGAATTCCTCCATGTCCTGTGCTTCAGCTCCTGCCTCTAGGTTCCTGCACTGAGTTTCTGCCTTGGGCTCCCTAAGTGATGAACTATGACCCAGGAGATGTAAGCTGAATAAACCCTTTCCTCCCCAAGTTGGTGTAGGTCAGAGTGTTTTGTCTCAGGAAGGGAAGACAAACTAGGACAATGACTTTGATTACATTGAGGAATGATCCCTCCAATCCAATTACTTCTAGGACTTAAACATGAATGGATGCTGGATTTTGTCAAAGGCTTTTTCAGCATCAATTGAGATGATGGTGTGGTTTTTGTCTTTCATTCAATTTATGTGTTTGATTATGTTTATTGATTTTCGTATTTTGAACCATGCCTGCATCTCTGGTATGATTCCAACTTGATCATGATGGATGATCTTCTTGATGTGGGTCTGTATGCGATTTACCAGTATCCTGTTTAGAATTTTGGCATCTGTGTACATTAGGGAGATGGGTCTATAATTCTCCTTTTTAGTTGTATCTTTGCCGGGTTTTGTTAATAGAGTGATGCTGGCTTCATAGAAGGAATTTGGGAGAATTCCCTCTGTTTGTATCCTTCTACACAGCTTCAGTAATAATGGTTGTAGGTGTTTTTGAAGTGTTTTATAGAATTCTGCCATGAAACCATCTGGGCCTGGGCTTTTTTTAGTTGGGAGGTTTATTATAACATCTTCAATTTCTTCATGTATTATGGGTCTGGTTAAGCTGTCGACCTCTTCTTGGATGAGCTTTGGTGATTCCCAGGATTTCAGATATTCATCCATTTATTCTAGGTTTTCAAACTTGGTAGAGTACAGGTTTTTGAAGTATTCTGGTATGATTTTCTGGATCTTTTCCTTGTCTGTTTTGATATTTCCCTTTTCATCACGGATTATATCAATGTGGAGTTGTTCCTTCTTTCTTTTGGTTAACTGGGATAGAGGTCTTTCAATCTTGTTTATTCTTTCACAGAACCAACTTTTGCATTCATTGATTCTCTTGTATTGTTTCCTTTGTTTCTATTTCATTGATTTATCCTCTGATTTTTGTTATTTCTTCCTGTCTGTTGTGTTTAGGGTTCATCTGTTGTTGCCTCTCAAGTGCTTTTAGCTGTAGTGTTAGATCATTCACTTGTGCTCTTTCTGGTTTTCTAATGTAGGCACCCAGGGCTATAAACTTCCCTCTTAGGACTGCTTTTAAGGTATCCCATAGGTTTTGTTGTGTTGTATTGTCATTGTCATTCAGTTCCAGGAATGCTTTTATTTCTTTCTTTATCTCTTCCTTGACCCATTCATTATTCAAGAGTGTGTTGTTTAGTCTCCATGTGTTCTTGTAGACAGTTGGGATTATCCTGTTTGTTAATGTTGAGCTTTATTGCACTGTGATCTGATAGAATGCATGCAATTATTTCAAACTTTTTGTATTTGTGGAGGAGGTTTCTTCTGTGTCCCAGTATGTCATCGATTTTGGAGACTGTTCTTTGTGTTGCTGAGTAGAAAGTGTATTCTCTGGTATTAGGTTGGAATATTCAGTTGGCATCTATGAGGTCCATTTGGTGTATCAGATTGTTCTGTTCAGATGTCTCTCTGCTTATTCTTTATCCTGTTGACCTGTCCAAAGTACTCAGTGGGGTATTGAATTCCCGTACTGTGAGTGTACTGGGGTTAGTGTGTGAATTGTGGTGTTGGGGAATTATCTTAAAATGTTTGATGCACCAGAGTTTGGGGCATATGTACTCATAACTGTGAAATCTTCTTGATTTACAGGAAACCCACAGGAATATCATCCTAAATGTGGAAATTACAGAAACATTCTCTTTAAAGGTAGGTACTAGGCAAGCCTACCCCCTGTCACCACTTCTCTTCAATATAGTGCTTGAAACACTTGCTAGAGCAATAAGGCAAGAAAAGGATATTAAAGGAGTACTAATTGGAAAAGAGGAAGTCAAGCTATCCCTATTTGCTGATGATATGATTGTTTACTTAAAGGATTCTAAAAACTCCACCAGAAAACTTTTAGAAACTATTAACAGCTTCAGCAAAGTGTCAGGACACAAAATTAACCTTAAAAAATCAATGGCCTTTCTTTACACCAAGAACAAGCAACTGGAGAAAGAATTCAAAGAGACCTTCCCACTCACAATAACCTCAAAAACAATAAAATACCTAGGAGCAAACCTAACCAAAGACACCAAAGATCTCTACAACAAAAATTTTAAACGTTTAAAGAAAGAAATTGAAGACGACATCAGAAAATGGAAAAACCTCCCATGCTCATGGATTGGGAAAATTAACATTGTAAAAATGTCCACTTTACCGAAACTCTTGTATATATTTAATGCAATTCCAATCAAAATCCCCAAGAGTTTCTTCACAGGCTTGGAATCAAAAGTTCTTAAATTTATTTGGAAAAACAAAAGACCCAGAATAGCCAAAACAAACTTGACTGAAAAGAGCTACACAGGGGGGATCCCTAAAACAGACTTCAACCTATACTACAGGGCTACAGTCATGAAAACAGCCTAGTACTGGCACATAAAAAAAAGACCTGTTTACCAATGGAACACAACTGAAGATCCAAATCTGAGCACATAAAATTCCAGCCATCATTTTCTTAGGAAATGTATAATTTTATTAATAAACAGTGCAAAATCATGGGTGATAACTGTTTTAACATTAGGTTTTTAAAACAGCCAAGTCTTGGATTTAAATTTGTGCACATTGGCCTCTCTAGCATTGCAAATAACACATGAATATATTTCCCATTTTTGTGCAGAGGTACTGAGCTATAATACTGTTCACAGATTATTATGGACAAGTTTACTTTGCAATAATTAACACATTTGGATAGCCACAATTTTAAGAATATTAAGAAACAGCATGTGTTTGATATACTCCAGGTGTCAAGTTATGAGATTTAATGTTTGTACAACTAAATTCCTCGTTCCATTAAGGACACACTTCTGTACATGTGGGTGCTCAAATGAAAGCAGAGGAATGCATTCTTTGACCATAATAACAAAACACACACGAGAGGCTGTTTGTCCCCTGCTTTAAAGAAGCAGCACATTTGTTCATAATCTTTCTCTCCAGGTATCATTTCCCATATTACTAATGAAAATGTTTACCACAAGCCCAACATTCATTTTCCAAGAGAAATTTATAAAGTTAAAAAAGAGCAGTTCAATATATATATATATANCCGTTGTCAGTGATGATGGTGATGCCCATATGTGGTAAGAGGAGGCTGGTATGATGTCAGGATGATGTTCAGTTATTGCCGGTGATGACAGTGATGATTTTCAGGATGATGTCAGTGATGATAAAAATGATGTCAGTGATAATGACAGTTATGATGGTGATGACAGCAATGACAGTGCTCATGTCAATGACATTGTGATGGTGATGTGGAAAGCGCAGGTTGGTGATGACGTTGTGGAAAAGGAGGATGTTGATTTTTTCAGTGATGATGTTGATTTTGATGTGGTATAGAGGAAGGCTTGGTGATTGAACCAGTGTGATGTTTAATTGTGTGATGTGGAAGCGGGAAGGTTGGTGATGATGTCGCTGATGAGGTGATGACAGTGATGATTTGTTAAGGATGTGTCCAGTGATGAGCTGATGACGTCTCAGTGTGATGTTGTTGATGTCAACAATGCCAGTGATCATGTCATGGATGATCTGTGATGGTATGGTGGGTAAGCGCGGTTGGTGATGATGTCAGGATGATGGTCAGGATGATGTGGAAGAGGAGGGAATGATGTCACTGATTATGTTGATGACGATTTGGAAGAGGGGCGGATGGTATAATGTCAGTGATGATGGGATAATTATATCAGCAATGATTGATTGATGGTTATAATGATGATATCAGCGCTGTTGTTGATGAGGTCAGTGATGATGTGATGATGTCAGTGATGATGGTGGATCTCAGCACTTGATGGGGATGATGCTCCGTGTGATTATGGTGAGCATGATGTGGAAAGGAGGAGATTTGATGTCAGTGATGATGGCTGATGACGTCAGTGGATGATTGGTGATGATGTCAGTGATGATATAAATGATGATGTCCGTTATGAGCTTGTTGTGTTAGTGATGATTGTGCGGGGATGGGCAAGCGGAGATTGGTCATGATGTCAATGCTGATGGTGATGAGTCTGTGATGATGGTGAGAGTTATTGAAGAGTGGCATGTTGATGCTGCAGTGATGAAGACGTTGCTTGAAGTGGAAGAGGAGGATGGGATGATGTCAGTGATGATTGGTTATGATGATGTTGGAAGAGGGGGAGGTGTGATGTCCAGTAATGATGTTTGATAACGATGGGAAAACGGATGATGTTGATGTTGTCCGTGATGATGGTGCTGACAGTGTGTAACAGGAGGATGGTAATAATGATTCAGTGATGATTCAGTGAAGTGATTGAGTTAGACAGTGCTAATGTCAGTGATGATGTGGGTGATGAGCATGTTGTCGTCAGTGGTTTATGATGTTGTTGATGTCATCAATGACAGTGATTTTTTCAATGATGATTGTGATTTTGATGTGGACGTGCAGGTTGGTGGCATGAGATCAGTGATGATGGTGAGGATGGCAGTGGAAGGGGAGGAAGGATGATGTCACTGAGATGGTGATGATGATGTGGACGATGAGGTCATGATGTCACGGATGCTGTTGATGCGATGTGGCAGAGGAAGGATGTGATTACTGTCCGTGATGATGGTTATAATTATATTCAGCAATGATGATGATTGTGATAATCATGATGTCGCCGATGTTGGTGATGAGGTCAGTTTTGATGATGGTGATGATGTCCATTGATGATGGTGTTGTCAGCAATGATTGGGATGATGTCTGTGATGATGCTGAGATATGTTGTGGAAAGGGAGGAGAAGGAGATGTCAGTGATGATGGTTGTAGCCGTCAGTGATGATGGTGGTGATGGTAGTGGTGCTTCTGAGGGGAATGTGTGGTAGCGGAGATTGGTGGACAAGTCAGTGATTTGATGGTGATCAATTATATAGCAATGATGATTTTGGTGCTAATGATGGTTGTTCTGCGAAGTGGTGATGAGGCTCCGTGATGATGGTTGATTGATTTCATTGATGATGGTTATGTCTGTGATGATGGAGTGGATGGAAGATATGGAAGAGGAGCATGTTGTTGATGTCAGTGATGATGTTGATGTCATTGATGTTGGTGATTATGATGTGGAAGGATTGGAGATGATGTCAGTGATGATGGTGATGACCATGTAGAAGAGGAGTATGGTAATGAAGCCAGTGATGATGATGATAACAATGACAATGATACTGATGATGAAGATGATGACATTGATGATGTCAGTGATGCGGTGATGACCTCAGTGATTCAGTGATGATGTCAGGGCTGAGGTGATGACGTCAGTATGATGGTGTTGATGTCTAGCTTTGACAGTGATCATGTCAATGATGATTGTATGGTGATGTGGAAGCGCAGGTTGGTGCTGATTTGTCAGTGATGATGGTGAGGATGATTGTGGAATGGGAGGCGATGAGTGTGTGAATGATGGTGTGATGATGATGTGGAAGAGGAGTCATGATGTCACTGATGGATGTTGATGACGATGTTTGTGGGAAGAGGAGGATGTTCTAATGTCATGTGATGATGGTGATAATTATATCAGCAAAATGATGATTTTGATGATACCTCGATTATGTCAGCGACGTTGGTGATGAGTTCAGTGATGGTTGGTGATGAGTCAGTGAAGTGATGATGGACGGCAGTGATGATGTTAATAATGATTGTCAGCAATGCTGGTGACAATGAGATGTCAGGCAATGATGGGGATGATTTGCTGTGATGATGTGAGATGATGTTGAAGGGAGGATGATATGTCCGTGATGATGTTGGAAGGACGTCATGATGTGGTGATGATATTCCGTGCTGATAGTTGATGATGTCAGTAATGATGGTGATGATGATGTGGAAGAGGAGGTCATGATGTCACTGATGATATTGATGACGATGTGGAAGGGGAGGATGGTAATAATGTGAGTGATATTGTTGATAATTATATCAGCAATGATGATGATGGTGATAATGATGATGTTGGCGATTTGGTGATGAGGTCAGTGATGACGGTGATGATATCAGTGATGATGTGTGTGTTCAGCAATGCTGCGGTATTGTTGTCTGTGATGATGGTGTTGAGGATGATGTCGAAGGGGAGGAGATGCTTGTTTTTTTCCCCAAAAAGGGGTGTGATGGTGTGATGGTGGAAGAGGTGAGAGTTTCATGATGACTTCCGCTGTGATGGACGATGTGGAGGGAGAATGGTTGTTCCTGTCAGTGATGATGGTGATAATATATCAGCAATGATGCTGATGGTGAAAATGATGATGTCAGCGTTGTTGTTGATGAGGTCAGTCGATGATGGTGATGATATCCTTGATGATGGTGATGATATCAACCATGATGGTGATGATGTCAAAAATGATAATGATGATGTCAGCGAGGATGGTAATGATGTCAAGGATAATGTCAGTGATGAGGTTGATGCAATGTGCACGAGAAGGATGGTGATATTTTCAGTTGATGGTGATGGTGTGTTAATGATTCCAGCAAATTGATGGTGAGGATCGGGATGATGTCAGTGATGGTGGTGATAATGTGTACCTCATCATTGATGTTGATGTGGTCAGTGATGATGATGATGATGTGGACGAGGATGAAGGTTTTATTGTCAGTGATGATGGTTGTGAATTTAGTGATGATTGTCATGGGAATGAGGAAGCGGAGATTGGTAATGAAGGCAGTGATGATGGTAATGATTTCATTGATGATGGTGATGATGGGTCAGTGATGATGGTGATTAGGTCAGTGAAGATGGTGATAATGTAAGTGATGATGGGTGATGATGATGTGGAGAGAGGCTGGTGATGATCTCAGTGATGATGGTGGGGTTGATGTCAGCGTTGATGGTGATGATGGCAGTCATGATAGTGATGATGAAGTGGAATGGAAGTAAATGATTTCATTGATGTTGGTAATGATGTCAGTGATGATGGTTGATGATGATCGGGCAGAAGTGGATGGTGATGTCATTGATGATGGTGCTAATGATGTCAGCACTGATGGGGATCGATGTCAGTGATGATGGTGACGATGAAGTGGAATGGGAGTACAAGTAGTGATTTCATTGATGTTTGGCTGATGATGTGGAAGAGGAGTTAATGATGTCAATGGCAACATGGGGATAACAATGTGGAACAGGCAGATGGTAATATTGTCAGTGATGCTGGTGAAACTGATGTCAGCAATGATGGTGATAATGAAAATGTCAGTGATGATGGTGATAATTGTCAGTGATAATGGGTTGGAGGTTTGGTGCTGATGGCAGTGATATTGTGATATGGAAGTGCGGTTGGTTGATGAGGTCAGTTAATGATGGTGATGATGTCAAGTCATGATGGGAAAATGATGATTTCACCAATGATGGGGATGATGCTGTGATCATGCTGAAAATGATGTGGAAAGGCGACGATGATTTCAGTGATGATGGGATGATGTCAGTTGATGATGGTGATGTGTCAGCAGTGATGATGTTTGGTGATGTTCGTATGTGTGTGAGTGGGGGGTGGGGGGGGGGGGCAAATTCTTGAAGCGGCGATTGGTGATGATATCAATGATGAAATGATGACGTCAGCAATGAAGGTGATCAAGTCAATGATGATGGTGATGAAGATAGGGAAGAGTAGCATGTTGAGCTGTTCAGTGATGAAGCGGGTGACGAAGTGGACGAGGAGGATTGGTTGATGCTGTCTTGATGATTGGGGGGGGGTTGAGGGACGATGTGGAAGAGGAGACTGGTGGTGATGTCAGTGACGCTGGTGCTGACGATGTGGAAAAAGAGGCGGCGGTGATGTTGTCAGTGATGTGGTGATGACAATGTGGAAGAGAGGATGGTAATGATGTCTGTGATGCTGTTTAGTGATGATCGGTGATGACAGTGTGTGTTCAGTTGATTGATTGTTCAGTGATGGGTGGATAACGTCAGTGATGGTGTGATTGATGAGGTGATGACTGTGATCATGTCAGTGTTGATTGTGACGGTGATGTGGCAGCGCAGGTCGGTGATGATGTCAGTTGATGATGGTGAGGATGATGTGGAAGGGAGGAGATTGATTGTCAGTGATGATGGTGATGATATGTGGAAGAAGATGGAGGTCCTGATGTCACTTATGATGTTGATGACGATTTGAAAGAGGAGAATGGTGATAATGTCAGTTATGATGGTGATTTTAATTCTATGCCCCATGATGGGGACGACGTTGACAATAAATGATGTCAACGATGGTGAAGTCCTTGATGATGGTGATGATGTCAGTGGATGATGGTGATGTTCAGTGATGATTGGTGTATAATGATGTCAGCAATGATGGGAAGATGATGATGTCCGCAATAATGGGGATATGATGATTGTGATGATGCTGAGACTGATGTGGAATGGGAGGAGAAGATGTAATTGATTATTTGATGACGTCAGTGATGATGTGATGATGTCAGTGATGATAGTGCTGATGTCAGTTGATGATGGTGCGTGATGTTAGTGTTGATTGTGATGGGATGTGGAAGGGAGATTGTTGATGATGTCAGGATGATGGTGATGATGTCTGCTGCGGCTGGTGAGAAGATATGGAAGAGTAGAATTTTAATGCTGTCAGTGATGAAGGCGGGTGACGAAGTGGAAGAGGAGGATGGTGATGATGGTTCAGTGATGATGGTGATGTCATTGATTATTGTGATGGTGATGTGGACCCGGAGGTTGTTGATGATGGTAGTGATGATGGTTGTAATGGACGATTATGAAGAGGAAGGATGTGATTATCAGTGATGATGGTGATGGTGATGTTGAAGCGGAATTTGGTCATGATGTCAGTGATAATAGTAATGGTGATGTGGAATCGCAGATTGGTGATGATGACAGTAATGATGTCAGTGATGACGGGGTTGATGGATGTCAGAGATGATGGGTTCTTGATGTCAGCAATGACAGGAATCATGTCAATTCTAATTTTGATGGTGAGGAGGAAGCGCAGGTTGGTGATGATTTCAGTGATGATGGTGAGGATGATGTGGAGGGAGAGGACAGATGTCCGTGTATTGATGGTGATGGAGTGAAAGGAGGGTCCTGATGTCAGTCATGATTTTGATGACGATGTGGAAGAGGAGGGATGGTGATAATGTCAGTGATGATGGTGTAAATTATATCAGCAATGATGATGAGATGTATGAAAATGATTGATGTCAGCGTTGTTGCTGAAGAGGTCAGTGATATGGTGATTTAGTCAGTTATGATGGTGATGAAAAAGTGGAAGAGGACGATGGTGATGATGTCAGCGTCTATGGTGATGATGTCAGTGATTGATGTCAGTGATGATGGTCAGTCATGCTGGTGAAAAATATATGGACCAATGATGATGAGGTGATTCATAATGATGTCAACGATGTTGTTGATGAGGTCAGTGATGAATGGTGATGATGTCAGTGATGATGGTGATTTGGTCAGTGATGATGGTGCAATGCTGTCAGCAATGATGGTGAATAGATGATGTCAGCAACTGATGGGGAGATTGTCTGTGATGATGCTGAGGAAGATGAAGTGTACGGGCGGGGATAATGGTTCAGTGCTTTGATGGTGTTTTTAGTCAGTGTGCTCTGGTGATTGATGTCCTTGACTTGGACCCAATGATGATGGTATTGATGATGGGGGTGACGTTAGTGATGATTGGATGGGGATGTGGAAGCGGAAGATTTGTGATGATGTCAGTGATGATGGTGATGATGTCTGCTGATGATGCTGATGACGAATGAAGAGTAGCATGTTGATTACTGTCAGTGATGAAGGCAGTGACAACGTGGAAGAGGAGGAATGGTTGATGATGTTAGCGATGATGGTGATGACGACGTGGAAAAGGAGGATGGTGGTTATGTGAGTGTTGATGATAACCATGTGGAAAGGAGGATGGTGATTTATTTCAGTGATGATGGTGATTGTGATGGGTATGTGGAAGAGGAGATTGGTAATGATGTCAGTGATGATGGTGATTAAATATATTCAGCATGATGATGATGATGGTGTTAATGATGATTTCAGCGACGTTGGTGATGAGTTCATTGATGAGGGTGATGATGTCAGTGATGCTGGTGTATGTCAGTGATGATGGTTGCTATGATGTCATCAATGATGGTGAAACTGATGATGTCAGCAATGATGGGGATGATGTCTGTGATGATGCCTTGAACGAATCATGTGGAAAGGGAGGAGATGATGTCATTGATGATGTGATGACGTCAGAGATGATGAATGGTGATGTTGTCTGTGATGATATTGATGATGTCCAGTTGATGATGGTGGTGATGTAGTGATGATTGTGCTGGGGAAGTGGAAGCGGAGATTGGTGATTATGTCAGTGTTGATTGTGATTGTGATGTTTAAGCGGAGGTTGGTGATGATTGTCAGTGATGATGGTGGAGACGGTGATGATGTCAGTGCTGTTGATGATGATGATGGGATGATAGTCTGAAGACATGGAAAGAGTAGCATTTGGATGCTGTCAGTGATGAAGGCGGGTGACGAAGTGGAAGAGGGGATGGTGAGAAGTCCCAGGTTTTTATGATGGTGATGACGATGGGAAAAGGAGGATGGTGCTGTGTCAGTGATGATGGTGATGACAAGTGGAAGCAGAGGGATGGTCAGATTGTCAGTGATGAATCCTCATTGAGAGGTTGCTGACCAGTGGTGATGAGTCAATGATGATCTCAGTGATGTCTGTGATGACGTTCATTGATGATGGTGTTGATGGTCAGCAATGACAGTGATCAAAACAATGATGATTGTGATGGATATGTGGAACCGCAGGTTGGTTATGATGTCAGCTTGATTGAGGGTGAGCGAATTAGTGGAGGTGAGTAGCATTATGTCAGTGATGAGGGTTGATGATGATGTGTGGAAGAGGAGGATGGTAAAAATATCAGTGATGATGTCAGAAATGACATTGACATATCAATGATGATTGTGACGGTGATGATGTCAGTGCTGATGGTGATTAATTATATAAGCAACTATGATGATGATGTGATAGTTATGATGTCAGCGAAGTTGTTGATGATTTTCAGTGATGATGTTGATAGACTTGTAGTGATGATGGTGATGTCAGTGGATATGGTGATATGATGTCAGCAATGATGGTGAAAATAATGATGTCCAAGCAATGATGGGGATGATGTCTGTGCTGATGCTGAGAATGATGTGGAAAGGGACGAGCTGATTCAGTATTGATGGTGATGACGTCAGTGATTGTTGGTGATTAAGTCAGTGATATAGGTGATGTCAGTGATGATGGTGGTGATTTGTTAAGTGCTGATTGTGATGGGGATGTGGAAGCGGAGACTGGTGATGATGTGCCGTGATGATGATTATGATGATGATGATGAGTGTGTGACTGTGATAAAGATAGGACCAGAGTGCATGTGATGGCTGCTATTGATGAAGGGCCGTGAGGGAAGGGAAGTGGGAGAGGAGGGTGGTGGTGATTGTCAGTGACGCTGTTGATGACGATGTGGAAAGGAGGAATGGTGATGTTGTCAGTTGCGATGGTGATGACAATGTGGAAGAGGAGTATGGTCATGATGTCAGTGATGATGGTTATGTTGATGTGGAAGCGGAGTTTGTTGTTGATGTCAGTGATGAGGCTGTTTATGTCGGTGATGATGGTGTTTTTGTCAGTGATGTTGGTGTTGTTGTCAGCAATGTCATTGATCATTTCAATGATGATTTGTATGGTGATGTGGAAGCGCAGGTTTGGTGATCATGTCAGTGATGATGGTGAGGGATGATGTGGACGGGGAGGAGATTATGTCAGTGATGATGTCACTGATTATGTGGAAGAGGAGGTCATGCTGTCACTGATGATGTGCTGTCGATGTGGAAGAGGAGGATGGTATAATCATGTCAGTGATGATGTTGATAATTATATCAGAATGATGATGATGGTGATAATGATGATGTCAAGCATGTTGGTATCGATGAGGTCAGTGATGATGTTGATGGACGTCAGTGATGATGTGTGGCATGTCTGTGAGATGGTGATGAATAATAGGACGGCGTAGCATATTGATGCTGTCAGTGATGAAGGCGGGTGGTGGACGAAGTGGAAGATGTGGATGGAGATTATGTCAGTGATGATTTAATGTTGATGTGGAAGCAGAGAATAGTGATGACATCAATAAATATGGTGATGAAGTCAGTGATGGTGATGTGGAAGCGGCGGTTGGGATGATGTCAGTGATGAGGTGCTGTACAATAATGATGTCAGTGATGATGTCAGGATGAGGGTGATGACGGTCAGTGATGATGGTGTTCAAGTCAGCAATGACAGTGTTAATATCAATGATGATTATGATGGAGATGTGGAAGCAGAGTTTGTGATGATGTCAGTGATGATGGTGATGATTCAGGATGATGGTTGATGTCAGTGATGATTGTGCATAATGATGTCAGCAATGATAGCGAAAATGATGGATGTCAGCAATGATGGGGTCGATGTCTGTGATGATGCTGAATAAGATGTGGAACGAAAGGGAGGAGATGACGTCCAGTGATGATAGGTGATGACGTCAGTGCTATGGTGCTGATGTCATTGATGAGGTGGTTGATGTTAGTGATGATTGTGATGAGCATGTGGAAGCGGAGATTGTGATCATGTCGTAAGCAATGATGGGGGATGATGTCTGTGATGTGCTGAGAATGATGTGGAAAGGGAGGACGATTATGTCCGTGCTGATGTGAGACTCAGTTCATTGTGGTGTGATGATGTCAGTTGATGATATTGATTGACGTCAGTCAGTGATTGCTTGTGATTGGGATCGTGGAAGCGGAGGGAGATTGGTGTGATGATGTCAGTGTGATTGTGATGATATTTGTGTTTGAAGTGTTGGTTGAGGATCCTGAAGAGTAGCCTTTTGACCTGCTGGTCAGTGATGAAGGCTGGGTGACGAAGTGGACCGCAGGGAGGATGTGATGAGCAGTGATGATGGTGAGACGATGTTGGAAGAGGAGGATGGTGGCGATGTCCGTGATGATGGTGATAACGTGTGGAAAAGGAGGATGGTGATTGTTGTTCAGTGGTAGATCTGAGGACAATGTGGTAGAGGAGGATTGTAATGATGCAGTGATGATGTTCGTGATGACGGTGATACAGTGATGATTGTCAGTGATGATTGTCATGAGAGGTGATGATGTCAGTGAATGATGGTGATGATGTGAGGCAATGGGACAGTGATCATTTCACTGCTGATTGTGATGGTGATGATGAAGATATGGAAGCGCAGGTTGGTGATGATGTCAGTGATGATGGCGAGGATGAAGTATAAGGGGAGGAGATGATGTCAGTGATTATTGTGATGACGTCATTGATGATTTTGTTGATGTCAGTGTTGATTTTGGTGATGTTAGTGATGTTTTTGATGGGGATGTGGAAGAGGCGGATGCTAATGATGTCAGTGATGATGGGCATAATTATATCAGCAATGATGTGATATTGATAATGATGATGTCATCAATGTTGGTGCTGAGGTCATTATGATGGTCATGATTTGTCAGTGATGATGGTGATGTCATGCATGATGGTGCTAATGATTTGTCAGCAATGATGGTGAAAAATTATGATTTCAGCAATGATGGGATTGATATCTGTGATGATTGAAAAGTATTGATTATGGGAAAGGGAGGAGATTGATGTCAGTGATGAGGTGATTGGACGTCAGTGATGATGGTGAGATGTCAGTGATTGATAGTTGATGATGTCAGTGATGATTCGATGCAATGTGGAAGAGGAAAATGATTTTGTCAGTGATGATTATGATAATGATGATGGTGATTATGTCATTGATGATGTGATGATTCGTCTGTGATGATGGTGATGATGACGATATGGAAGGAGTAGAATGTTTGTGCTGTCAGTGATGAAGGCGGGTGACGACTGTAGAAAGAGGAGGATGTGATGATGTCAGTGATAGATGTTGATGACGATGTGGACCAGCAGGATGGTGGTGATTCAGTGATGATGGTGATTTAAACCATGTGGAAAAGGAGGATGGTTGATGTTTTCAGTGATGAATGCGGTGACAATGTTGACGAGAGGATGTCAGTGATGTAGTGATGATGTCAGTGATGAAGGTGATGACAGTGATGTCAGTCGATGAGGGATGACGTCAGTGATTGATGGTGTTGATGTCAGCAATGACAGCGTTCAGGTTCAATGATGCTTTTGATGGTGATGTTGAAAAGCGCAGGTTGGGGATGATGTCAGTGATGTTGGCGCGAGGATTGATGTGGAAGGGGAGGAGTTGATGTAAGTGGATTCTGGTGATGATGATGTGGAAGAGGAGGTCATGCTGTCACTGCTGATGTTCATGACGATGTGAAAGAGGCGGATGCTGATAATGTCAGTGATGATGGTGATAATTACATATCAGCAATGCTGCTGCTGGTGATAAGATTGATGTCGCGATGTTGGTGATTGAGGGAGTGATGCGGTGATTGAGTCATTGATGATGGTGTTTTCAGTGATGATGGTGATAATGATCTGTAGCAATGATGGTGAAAATGATGATGTCAGCACTGATGGGGATGAGGTCTGTGTGATGATGCTGGGAATGATATGGGATACAGGAGGAGATGTTGACAGTGATGATGTTGATGACGTCAGTGATGATGGTTGATGAGTCAGTGATGATTAGTGTTGCTGTTCAGTGATGATGGTGGTGATGTTAGTGATGATTGTGATGGGGATTGTGGAAACCGGATATTGGTGATGATGTCAGTAATGATGGTGAGGATGTTCTTGTGATGATGGTGATGAAGATATGGAGGTAGCATGTTGATGATGTTCATGATGAAGGCGGTGACGAATTGGAAGAGGAGGTTATGGGGATGATGTCATATTTGGATAGCCACAATTTAAGAATATTAAGAAACAGCATGTGTTTGATATACTCCAGGTGTCAAGTTATGAGATTTAATGTTTGTACAACTAAATTCCTCGTTCCATTAAGGACACACTTCTGTACATTGGGTGCTCAAATGAAAGCAGAGGAATGCATTCTTTGACCATAATAACAAAACACACACGAGAGGCTGTTTGTCCCCTGCTTTAAAGAAGCAGCACATTTGTTCATAATCTTTTCTCCAGGTATCATTCCCATAATACTTAATGGAAAATGTTTACCACAACCCCAACATTTCATTTTTCCAAGAGAAATTTTATAAAGATTAAAAAATAAGAGCAGCTCTAAGCCCCAATATTATATTATATAATATATATATATATAATAATATTGTTCAAATTCTAGCAACACTAATGCTAAAATGACATCACATTAAATTTCTTTTGGGGAATTCCCCTTCCTTGCCCCCTTTCCCCACCTTTCAGCCAAGTTTAGTTAGCATTCATAAAGTATATTCTTTCATGAGTTTATGATTCATATGCAAATTTATCCTTCATTTAAAGAGTTAAAATGAAACTTGAATAGTATAAGTCTTGGGGTGTGACCATCAGCAACGCAGGTCTTCAGCCACTTACGTATTTGCACAAGGGGGGCCAAGAAGCCACAATGGAGAAAAGACAAGATTTCAGCAAGTGGTGTGGCAAAAACTGGTCACACACTGTAGAAGAATGAAATTAAATCCCTACCGTCGCACGACCAAAGGAAACTCCAATGGAAATCAAAGATCCTCAACGGTGAAAACCCCCAAAACTCTGAAGAGTGATATAAGACAAAATTGGCAAGCAGCTACAAGACTAGGCGTACGGTAAAGGACGATTCCTAAATCAGCAGCAGCCTGCACCAAAGTAAGGTCGAACAATAAACAGTGCAAAATGGTGATCCACCTCATTAAACTCTCAAAAGCTTCTGTATATCAAAAGCAACAATCAAGGAGTGAAAGAGAAAGCCACAGAGTGGAGGAAACACCTCTCACTGCAGATAACATCTCCGAAAAAAGCATTGATTTCCAGAATATATAAAACTACTAAAAAACAAAGAAAAAAAGAAAACAAATGACCACTCAAAGATGGAGCAAATGAATGAACAGAGAACTTCACAAGTTGAGGAATTAAGGATGCTGAAAAACACCTTAGAGATTATTGTTCAACAGCACTACCATTAAGGAAATGCAAATCAAAACCACACTTTCAAGATATCAATAACTGCCATAAACTGACAGTAACAACAGAAAACAAAATGATACCAGTGGCTGGAGATTGTGGGAAGGGGAAACATCATCCACTGCTGGTGGAATGTAAACTTGTTACAGCCACTATGGGGGAAAGCAGTGTGGAGAACCCTTGGAAAACTTGGAATGAACTTGCCACCCGACCCAGCCATACCACTCCTAGGGATGTACCCTCAAGACTCACTCCACCACAGAGATACATGCACAGCCATGTTTATTTCAGCTCTCTTCACAATAGCAAGGAGCTGGAACCAACCCAAATGCCCCTCAACTGATTAGTGGATAGAGAAAATGTGGTATATCTACACAATGGAGTTCTTTGCAGCAGTAAAGAAAGACAACATCATGAGCTTTGCAGGAAAATGGCTGTAGCTAGAGGACATCATGCTGAGTGAAGTAACACAGTCCCAGAGAAACAAACGATGAATGGTATCTCTCATCTCTGGATGCTAATGTCAATTACCTAGTTGTAAGTATTTCTTGTGTAGGGCCCCCTGAGCTTTTGTCCAAAGCAGTTGGGCGTGATGCATATTGGAAACAAAATCAACAAAATCAACAACAGAAAGGACTGTACCAAATAACTGACTGAAACTGAACTTCTGCTCAAAACAGTCAACTTCCTCATGGAGAATATTGAGACAGACTGATAAAGAGTTAAAAAACATATTTGTCATAATGCATGAGCTCTGGCGGGGTGGGGGAATGGGCGAGAACATGGGTCTAGATTTGTTTAAAAAAATAAAAATAAATTTATGTGGATAAAAAAATTTAAAATTAAAACAAAACAAAAAAAAAGAAATCTTGGTGAATTGTTCTTTTGATAAAAATTTAATGACCTTCTTTGTCTCTTCTGATTTCTTCTACTTTGAAGTCTATTTTGTCTGATATTAAAATAGAAACACCTGCTTTCTTTTTTTAACATTTGGTTGGAATTTTTTTTCCATCCTTTCACTTTAAGTTGGTGCCTGTCCTTGAAGTTAAGATGTGTTTCTTGTAGACAGCATACGGTTGGATTCTGTTTCCTTATCCAATCTCCCAGTCTATGTCTTTTGATTGGGAAATTTAGTCCATTAATATTTAAGATTATGACTGATAGTTTTTTTGTTGCTTCCTTTGGCCTTATTATCCATTTTAAGTTCGGTTTTAGGTCTCTACTTCTGCAGTTATGCTTTTATTGATTTCTCTTTTAGGTGCCTGGGGATGGTTGCTCCTTTCTTCTGTCCTCTCTGAAGGGTTGGTTTTCCAGATGTGTATTCTTTCATCTTGTTTATGTCATGGAAGATTTTTCTCTCTCCTTCAACTATAATCAACATTTTTGCTGGGTATAGTAACCTAGGTTGCAATCTATTGTCCTTTAACACTCGGAATGCTTTGCCCCATGTTCTTCTTGCTTTCATAGTTTGCATTGAGAAGTCAGTTGTAATTCTGATAGGGTTCCTCTTATAGGTCAATTGTTTTTCTCTTGTGGCATTAAGGATTTTGTCTTTGTTTTTGGTGTCTAGCATTTTAACTATGATGTGGTGTGGAGAGTTTCTTTTCTGATCTTGTCTGTTTGTAGTTCTATGTGCTTCTTGTATTTGTATTGGTTTGTTCTTTTTTAGTTTGGGGAAGTTTTCATCTATTCCGTTGAAGATCTGATCAGTACCATTCTCTTGTGATTCTTCTCCTTCCTCTATTCTTATGATGTGGAGGTTTGATCTTTTCATAGTGTCCCACAGTTCCTATTTGTTCCACTTTTGTGTATTTTTAAATATTTCATAATCTTTACTTGAGGTTTTTCATCGTTCTTTGTTTTCTTCCAGGTCTGTTATTCTTTGTTCTGCTTCCTCCATTCTGCTTCTGAAGCTATTTCCATTCCTTTCCTCTTGATTGGATGACTGCTTGATATCCTTTTTCATTACCTCTTCTGATTTGTTTAGTATTTCTACTTTCTTTTGGAGCTTCTCAATCTCTTCCTGTAGCTCTTTGCTTCACTGGTTGGCTTCCTTATCTTTTTCAGCATGGGATCTTTTCAGCATTTCTACTTCCTTCCAGAGTTTGTCACTCTCTTTCTCTATGTCCTTCTTGAGTTTTTCATTCTCTTTTCTTAATTCTTTGACTTGCTCTTTTTAATCTTGTAGTTCTTTAACTATATTCACAATTGTGTTTCTGATATTTGTGTCTTGGCCCATCCCCAGGGGGATCACATTGTAGGAATCTTCCATAGGGTTGGTAGAGCTTGGTGCTGGATTATCCTGGACCATTCCAGTGTTGTCTCTTCTTCGTGTTCCTGCCATATGAGCTTCTCCTTGCTTGTTTTCCAATGTGAGTCCCAAATGCCTCTTCACTGTGTTGAAGGATTGCTTTTCTTGCCTCCTTCAGATGACTTTGTAATCCCAGTTGGTGCAGGGGGGCCGCGGGGGGAGGGAGAGTTGTGCTCTTTAGCCCGTACCCTGGTACCTGCACTTCAGCTGGTCTTGGGAGATCTCAGATCTCAAGACTCACACAACCCTACCTTTTATACCAGCTGGGAGGATAACTCCACCCCCACAGCCACAAAAGCGAATTAAGCCAAAGACAACTAAATTAAATCAAACAACGTTCAGCCTTGCTGAAGCACCCAGCTCCTACCTACTGTTGAGTTAGAGATGCCACTCTACCAAAGAATCTCTCGAGAGGCCAAAAACTGTGGAGGAAAAGCTGTAATAAAAGAACATTACATCAAGGAAAAAGTACAGAACACAACACAGAGACAGTGACAGAGACAGATTGATGCGTAAGGCCGAGCACACTCCCATGGCACTGGAGAGCACTTTTATTCCCAGTTAGGGGATTTCCACTGCAGTTACAGTAACCCTTTGTCTGATTGGTGGGGTCTTGGTGGTGGCAGATCAGGCAGTCTTTCATTGGACCAGTCCACCTGTTCTGCACCCCTTTGTTTGAAACAATGGTTGTGTTTAGGAGTGTGAAAGCCCTTGAATAGTAATGGGCTCCTTAGGGGGTGAGAAGCACTCCTACAGGGCTGGGAAAGTTCATCCTGACCTCGGGTAGCTCTGGGAACCAATAACTCAAGGTGAGAGGGAGTAACTATGGGAACCAGACCTGCTTCAACAAGAGAGTTGCTCCTGCATGGTTAACCCTTTCCTTTTGTTTTATTTTTTTTTCACATAAATTTATTTATTTATTTATTTTTAACAAATCTAGACCCGTGTTCCCACTCATTCCCCCACCCCGCCAGAGCTCATGCATTCTGCCAGACATGCTTTCCATCTCTTAGTCATTCTCAATATTTTCCATGGGGAAGTTGACTGTTTTGAGCAGAAGTTCACTGTTTCAGTCAGTTCTTTGATGCAGTCTTTTCTGTTGTTGTTGTTGTTTCCAAAATGCGTTATGCCCAACTGCTTTGGACAAAAGCTCAGGGGGCCCTATACAAGAAATACTTACAATTGGGTAATTGGCACTAGCATCCACAGATGAGGGATACCATTCGTCGTTTGTTTTTCTGGGACTGTGTTACTTCACTCAGCATGATGTCCTCTAGCTCCAGCCATTTTCCTGCAAAGCTCGTGATGTCGTCTTTCTTTACTGCTGCATAGAACTCCATTGTGTAGATGTACCACATTTTCTCTATCCACTCGTCAGTTGAGGGGCATTTAGGTTGGTTCCAGCTCTTTGCTATTGTGAAGAGAGCTGCAATAAACATGGCCGTGCATGTATCTCTGTGGTGGCGTAAGTCTTGAGGGTACATGCCCAGGAGTGGTATGGCTGGGTCGGGTGGCAAGTTCATTCCAAGTCTTCCAAGGGTTCTCCACACTGCTTTCCATAGTGGCTGTACGAGTTTACATTCCCACCAGCAGTGGATGAGTGTTCCCCTTTCCCCACAACCTCTCCAGCACTTGGTATCATTTGTTTTCTTGATCCTAGCCAGTCTTATTGGAGTAAGATGATATCTTAAAGTGGTTTTCATTTGCATTTCCTTAATGATTAGTGATGTTGAACAGTTCTTGAGGTGTTTCTCAGACATCTCTAATTCCTCGCTTGTGAAGTCTCTGTTCAGTTCTTTGCTCCATCTATTGAGTGGGTCATTTGTTTTCTTTTTTCTTTGTTTTTTGAGTAGTTTATATATTCTGGAAATCAATGCTTTGTCAGATGTATCTGCAGTGAAGGTTTCCTCCCACTCTGTGGGATTTCTCTTCACTTCCTTGATTGTTTCTTTTGATGTACAGAAGCTTTTGAGTTTGATGAGGTCCCATTTGTCAATTGTCGACCTTAATTCTTGTGCAGCTGCTGTCTGATTTAGGAAGTCTTTTCCTACGCCTATGTCTTGTAGTCTGCTGCCAACTTTTTCTTCTATCACCTTCAGAGTTTGGGGTTTCACGTTGAGGTCTTTAATCCATCTGGAGTTGACTTTTGTACAGGGTGAGAGGTAGGGGTTTAATTTCATTCTTCTACAAGTGGTGATCCAGTTTTGCCAACACCACTTGCTGAAGATGCTGTCTTTTCTCCATTGTGGTTTCTTGGCCCCCTTGTCAAATATGAGATGGCTGAAATTGTATGTGCTCAGATTTGGATCTTCGGTTTTGTTCCATTGGTCAACAGGTCTGTTTTTGTGCCAGTACCAGGCTGTTTTTATGACTATAGCCCTGTAGTATAGTTTAAAATCTGGTATAGAGATCCCTCCTGTGTAGCTCTTTTCACTCAGGATTGATTTGGCTATTCGGGGTCTTTTGTTTCTCCAAATGAATTTAAGAACTTTTGTTTCCAAGCCTGTGAAGAAACTCTTGGGGATTTTGATTGGGATTGCATTAAATCTATACAAGAGTTTTGGTAAAATGGACATTTTTACAATGTTAATTTTCCCAATCCATGAGCATGGGAGGTTTTTCCATCTTCTGAGGTCTTCTTCAATTTCTTTCTTTAAGGGTTTAAAATTTTTGTTGTAGAGGTCTTTGGTGTCTTTGGTTAGGTTTGTTCCTAGGTATCTTATTGTTTTTGAGGCTATTGTGAGTGGGAAGGTCTCTTTGAATTCTTTCTCCAGTTGCTTGTTCTTGGTGTAAAGAAAGGCCATTGATTTTCTAAGGTTAATTTTGTATCCTGCCACTTTGCTGAAGCTGTTAATCGTTTCTAGGAGTTTTCTGGTGGAGTTTTTTGCATCTCTTAAGTAAACAATCATATCATCAGCAAATAGGGATAGTTTGACTTCCTCTTTTCCAATTAGTACTCCTTTAATATCCTTTTCTTGCCTTATTGCTCTAGCAAGTGTTTCAAGCACTATATTGAAGAGGAGTGGTGATAGGGGGCAGCCTTGCCGAGTTCCTACCTTTAAAGGGAATGTTTCCGTCATTTCCCCATTTAGGATGATATTGGCTGTGGGTTTCCTGTATATGGCTTTGATTACATTGAGGAATGATCCCTCCAATCCAATTCCTTCTAGGACTTTAAGCATGAAGGGATGCTGGATTTTGTCAAAGGCTTTTTCAGCATCAATTGAGATGATGGTGTGGTTTTTGTCTTTGATTCCGTTTATGTGTTTGATGATGTTTATTGATTTTCGTATGTTGAACCATCCCTGCATCTCTGGTATGAATCCAACTTGGTCATGATGGATGATCTTCTTGATGTGGGTCTGTATGCGATTTGCCAGTATTCTGTTTAGAATTTTGGCATCTGTGTTCATGAGGGAGATGGGTCTATAATTCTCCTTTTTAGTTGGATCTTTGCCTGGTTTTGGTAATAGAGTGATGTTGGCTTCATAGAAGGAATTTGGGAGAATTCCCTCTGATTGTATACTTCTAAACAGTTTCAGAAATAATGGTTGTAGGTCTTTTTGAAATGTTTTATAGAAACCCTTTCCTTTTGATTAACTTCTTTCTGACCTGGTCCTAACATTCCCCCCTTTGAATTAGGATCATGAGTCAAATCATGGACTTATCTGCAGTAATGGGTCCAAGTTCTATGAGCTGGACTGCAGAGGTTCTTTCCATTACAAAGTTACCTGAGGCATGGCTTCTGTGGGCACCTGGTGGGGCAGTCAGCAAACAAGATGGCTACTAAGGTAATTTCTATATAGGCTCTGGGCAGGACCTCAGGTAAGGAAGAGGTCATAAGTTTGACAGCCTCTAGGGGAAGTGGGCACCTATGTGTCCCTTGAATTCTGGGAAACTCTGACCTAACATTCCAGTCTTTTGATTATAGGGTAATGGGACAATATTCTCTCTTCTGTATCTGCTTCAGACCTGAGGAGGGACGAAGTCTTGAGGGAACAGGTGTCAGGCTGGAGGGTTAGAATCCAGTCTCCCATCTTGGCTGTTCTAGTTGCAAGGTATTTTGGTCCAGATCAATAGCGGCCAGTAGTTAGTGTCCAGTTTTTCTGTAACTGAAAAATCAAGCTGGTTAAGTCTTATGTGAGTGTACAATTGCACAGACTTCACAGTACCAACAAGGGGCCTAGTGGGTGTATTAGTGATTGAAGGGTCCCTGTCTAGAATTTCCAGAGGAAGAGAGGACCTGTACTCTATTCTGAAGAATTTGAAAAAAAGTATTTTTAATACTCAGGGCTCCAGAATCAGAGCCAGCTTAAGCTATTTCTGAGTTATTTTCTTGGCATGGTACAGTAGATGTTTTACCTAACTCTATGGTATTTCTTTGATCATAGTTTCCTGTTGGGGTGTTTAAAACCACACAGTTAGCTCAGATAAATTAGTTTTGATGTTAACGTCAGTTGAGATTCTGGTCCTTAAGGCTCATTCAAGCCTTGTGCCTGGCTCTTTTTACCAGTTTCATCTACGTGAGGATAAAGTCAGGTCTTGCTTTAGCAGAGCTTCCCTTTGAAGCGTGAGGAATTTCTCCTCTATACTGACTTTCCTCCTTTGACTGGACACTGACCAGTAGAAGTCCACTTAAGTGAATCTCCAGGACCTCCCTGGCTCAGGGTGACTGGTGGCTCACTGCCACAGCACATGTACAAAGGTGCTAATGCAGGACCCTAGGACTTAAGTTGACCTTAGAGGGGAAGAGCCAAAATATTGTCCTTTTAAATCCCTCTTGCCAAATCAGATCTGAGCTTTAAGTATGGTTGTTAAAACTCCAAGAGAGTCAGTTGAATGCTTTCCTATGTAACACATAAATAAAGCTTGAACTTTGACTTAAATATTCTTTATAAATTCTTAATTGCTGTTGTGAAACATTCTGACTAATAGTGAAAGCTCGTGACAGGAGCCTGAAGGTAGTAACTGCAGCAAAGGCTAGGAAGGGGTGCTGTTTACTGGCTTGTGTTTAACCTATTGTATATACTATAGAAATATCTGGGCAAGGATGGCATTGCCCACAATGGGCTCAGGCCAATCCAACAAAGGAAATTATTGAGGTTTCTTAACTCAGGTGTGTCAAGTTGGCATTAAACATACCCAGTAAAACAACGTAGTCAAGGAAACAAACCCAAGATAATAAAGAGGCTGAAAACATTACCTTCTAGGACTATCTTAAATGATGGCCACATTACTTTTCCCAAGATTTTGAATTACAGCTTTGAGAAGAAAAAGGAGAGGAGGGCATACCTACAGATGGCAGGAAATGCTTAAATCAAGCTCAACAGAATTGGTTTCATTCTAACTGTTCTCATAAGATCCTCAGAAGTGAAACCTAATTTTTCTTAAAAATATTAAAAGTAACATTTGCCAAGTATAACTGATATATAGCAGAGTTATAGAAGCTAATGTACCAACACCAGGTCACAGTAAACGTACAAGAAACTAAATACTAGATCTGTGACGCATTTAAAGAAAACAAAAGTATGTTTTACTTTAAATGCAAAAAAAGTGTTTATAATCCTTACCAATTATTTTTTTATCAAATGTTCACTTTATCAATCCACTTCATCCATAGGGTGTTAACACTTTG
The DNA here is from genome assembly GCA_009823505.1 of Rhizomys pruinosus. Lineage (NCBI taxonomy): Eukaryota > Metazoa > Chordata > Mammalia > Rodentia > Spalacidae > Rhizomys > Rhizomys pruinosus. The sequence continues at coordinate 1,420,081 of VZQC01007428.1, read as the reverse complement.
TTTATCATTTTTGCCAACTGTAGAAATTTGTAAGCAAACCAGAATAAACACTTTTATCATAGATGTAGCTAATGATTATTCATTCTTTTTAAAAGACCTAAAGTTTTCTCCAAATTTTATTTCTTGCTATTAATCCCATCAGATCAAAAGCACTTGCCAAGTTGCATAAGTTACAGAGTAAATAATTTTGGTTCACAAAAATGTGCAATGTTCTCAAAACTCAACAGTTACCCATTGACATAAATCTCCAAAGCTTAACTTATAGATTTGGAAGATAAGTTTCACAGTAATGTATATTTACCTTTAATATATTATTATAATGTTTATGTCACAATAGTGCTTTTTAGTGTTCACAATTTATAGCTTCAGTTTGTACATATATAACCCAGGAACATAAGGGACAATTCTCACTACTATAAACTATCCCTAAAGGGAAAAAATGAATCACCAGCCCATATAGAACTATAATAATTGTATGAATTTAAAACAAATTAACACAACATGGTTGTTCATGTGAGCTGTTTTTAAAATACCATAATGTGAATTGGATATTTTATCTAACAGCTACACCTTTATTCACTAAGAAATTGTGCATTAAGTTTTTCCTAACCATTTTTTTTACCTTACCTCAAATTTTAAACTGTCTTAAGGGGGGGGTAACAAACAGTATAAATGAACAAACAAATAAACAAACCTTCAAAGGGCAGCTTCGACCTCTGAAATCCAAATGACTTATTTAATACTCAGGTCTAAGACAATTTTTTTTTAATTTTTGAATGACCTTCATTCTACTCTTGAATACCAAACTGATTGGTAGTCACATTGCCATGTATAATTAAAGCATACTAGCATGTTGAATACAATATTAGTAAGGTCAAAAGACAAACTTAATTTCTTTCCTTTTTGAGACAGGTTTAAACTAGCATTCAGTTTTAAAATCATTAACAGGACAACAAATATATAAAACATTGTTAGTATCTACGGTAACTCAATATTTATATATGTCCATTTTACCTGAGGCTGCAACAAGGTGTGTGGCACCCACACAGGGATGGACTTAGCATAGACTGTCCACACGTTGCATAGTACTGAGAATCTCCAGTTATGGAGAATTTTTAAAAGTGAATAGTACTTCATACACACATTATTACATAAGGTTTTAAAACTTAATTTTGGTGATGGAAGTTTATAAAGGTTGTACTGAGCAGAGGCACAGACATACATTGTTATCATACATAGACATACACATATTAGAGAAAACACCATATACTGTCTATCAATGATGGTCTGATAGATTCCTAATATGCTGTAATTTTATTATAGAGTTGTTAACAGTATCATCCACATAGATACACATCTATCTATACATTCCTACAAGAGATTTTTATACTAGTGTTTGTATTGAACAGACTCACATACCTTGTTGTCAGACATGTTTTCATTCTTCAGAGATGTCATTTAAAGCATACAGCACCAATTGTATTCTCAAGGCTGAGGAAGCTAATACAGTTTTTTTACCATGCTGTTATTGATGCTTTCCACCTTTAGTTTTAAACTATGAACTTATTGAAATACTTTAACAAGTGATGAAAAACAGAATTATATATCCAGTTTGTACTGAAGTCTAGACATAACTGGAGTCACAATACAATAATTAAAGACAGTTTCGCCTCCTCTACAGATTAGGAGATGTTATAAGCCACAGTAAGACCCTGTCATATTTAACAGGGGGAAAATGTAATTTATGGATTAACATATCATCCAAACATATGTGTCTATGGCAAAGTAACCTACCATAACTATTAGTGTTGCTTAAATACCTATATATCGAATTGCTTGTGCTTCATTAGTAGGATCGAAAGGTTACTCCTGGACAAACTGTCAGCCCATGAAAGGAAACAGCCAGAATTGACCAGAGTCCAAGTCAACAGCTCCAGAGAGAGTGGACTGTTTTACTTCTCATCCACCTGTGCCCCTTTTCTAAGCCTAGGGAACAATCTGCAGAAGAGGGGGCGTGGTAGAATGTAAAGGCTGTGATTGGGGTGAATGGTGAAACTACAGCGATGTAGTCTGGACACTCATTTGATCAACTTGATTGAACAAACAACCTGTCACCCCCCACTGGATGGTGGGGCTGTGGGGGCTTGGGCACAACAGCCTGCAGATTGGTTTTGCATGAAGGATGCTTGTACTCATGGATTATCACTTATAGCTAAAAAATGAAAAAAAAAAAACAGAGAAAGATGCAGGACAGTTATGGCAGAATACATGATCTGGGATGGGGTGGGGGTGGGGGGGAAGGGAAAGGGAAATATGCCTGATCTGGATTGGAAAATGATGTACGAAATGCACAAAGCATCAATAAAAATTAAATTAAAAAAAAAAAAGACAGTTTCGCCAAGGAAGAAGCTAAAGAATAAAGTATCAGGAAACATTCAGTCCTACCAAGGCAGTACAAAACGAAGACAATTAAGCAATGAACAATACCAAAAAACATTTTAGACTGTTTCATTGGAGGGAAGAAATAGCAGTTCACAGGTATCCAAGTGAATCGGTGTGCTACTGTTTATGGCGGCACAGCTGTCAAAAGCCTGGCTAAGTAGAAGAAAAGAAAACAGACATTTGTTTTAATCATAAGGGTTAAAAATCAGGTCTTCAGAGGTCTGGAAAACAAGTTTAATGGAAACTGAAGTTAGAATACCTGCATCTTTAAAACGGTTTAATTTGGAGATCAAATCCAGTCTTAACAGATAACTAAAACCTTAAGTAACCAGTTTAGAATTTTTTGTATGAACTTGGGAACCAAGGTTTAAATCAGGCCTTTGAAAAAGTTTAAGAAGCATGCCAGAAGTAAATTTATTTGCACTATACAGAATGAAAGAACTTTGAAGTGTCCACTTTTAACAGAAACCAACACAGAAGAACACACATGACATGAATCTCAGGCGCATGGGAGAACAGTTAACACACAGACAGCTTGCACAGACATATGACTTAATATAATGAGAGATTCCCTTTTTCTTTTTAAAATCTCATATAATAACTTGATGTCAAGGCACAGAAAGTTCTCAGTTTTCTGGTCCGCTGCACACCTTGGCTGTGCAAGGCTGTGGAAACATTAATTTTTCATTGTCACATTTACACACAATCATTTAGAGTTTAAGACATTTTTTAGTTAACTTTATTAAAACAGTTTTGTACTCAAAGCCCCCAAATGCTGGGTTGATTTCAGTAAATGCCTGCTCCACCTTAACTAACAGTCCTGTTAAGGAGTGCCAGCTGCCTGGCATCTTACTATGATGGATCTTGTATTTCTAGGGGAGTGGAGCAGTAACAGCTCTAGCCGCTTGGAGCTTGCAGCATGGGCCCTTTGTGTGCATGCTTGGCTGCACAGGAGAGAGGGGAGTAGGGGATTAGAAGAAGAAGATTGTCCCATGTTAGATTTGAAGTACAGAAGAACAGAAACAAAAACAGCAATGAGGAGAAAAACACAAAGACCACAAATCAAACGAACACAGTGAGGACACAGAGGACCGAGAAAAGACTCAGATGGCAGGGGCTGTCTGCTGTGACCAGAACTGAAGGGCAGGACCCACTGTCCATGCCCCAAAAATCCTTAGGATACTAAGGATACTAGACGTTCCCTGAGTCTAGTATCAGACAAGCCCCCTGTTCCTCTCCTGGAGAGTCGGAGCATCCTCATTCTCTCATGCTCAGAGGAATTAGTCACGTCCGACCTTCCTCTAAGGCAGCAGCCCTGGCACCACAGAAACAGAAAACTGAAACCAATACAGGAGCTTATGCTAGGTACCTTTCAAAGTGCTTTGTTCTCCAAGGCCGGCTGGCGTCCCACAAAGAGGGAGAGACCCCTTGATTTGGAGGTGGTGTATCTCGGTGGGACCTCCAGATGTTGAGTTAGAAATGCCACTCTACCAAAGAATCTCTTGAGAGGCCAAAAACTGTGGAGGAAAAGCTTTAATAAAAGAACATTGCATCAAGTAAAAAGTACAGAACACAACACAGAGACAGTGACAGAGACAGATTGATGCGTAGGGCCAAGCACACTCCCTTGGCACTGGAGGGCAGTGGCCCCGAGGTCCAGTCCTCTCCCACTTTTACTCCCAGTTAGGGGATTTCCACTGCAGTTACAGTGACCCTTTCTCTGATTGTTGGGGTTTTGGTGGTTGCAGGCAGTCTTTCACTGGTTCCGTCCACCTGTTCTGCACCCCTTTGTTTGAAACAATGTTTGTGTTCAGGAGTGTGAAGGCCCTTGGAGAGTAATGGGCTTCTTAGGGGGTGAGAAGCACTACTACAGGGCTGAGAAATTTCATCCTGACCTCAAGTAGCTCTGAGAACTAATAACTCAAGGTGGAAGGGAGTAACTATGGGAACCAGACCTGCTTCAACTAGACAGTTGCTCCTGCATGGTTAACCTTTTCCTTTCGATTAACTTCTTTCTGACCTGGTCCTAACACCTACCTTCCTGCGCTTCTCAAAGACTCACACAACCCTACCTTTTATACCAGCTGGGAGGATAACTCCGCCCACACAGCCACAAAAGCCAATTAAGCCAAAGAGAACTAAATTAAATCAAACAAAAATCAGCCTTGCTGAAGCACCCAGCTCCTACCTGCCTTCCTGCACTTCAGCTGGTCTTGGGAGATCTCCCAATTTTTGCAATTTTCATAGGACATAGTTTGATGGTATTTAGATCTCTTCCCATATCTGTACCTCACCCAAGTTCTCACTAAAATTGAATGTATATATTGTTAGGCCAGAGTTCTGGGATGAATGCCAAAATTGGCATGGACAGGGAGGTCCCTGCCCTTCTCTCCCAGCCAGGAGCCTCTGCTTACAAAACCCTGTACAAGATGCAAGATAAAGCCAACACTTAGTTCCAGATTCCAAAGTGACCACCAGACCTAGGACCTACCTAGACGGCCCTAAAACTCACCTAGTAGAGCAATACCTCTGTACCTTGTCAGCATATCACCACTTCCCCTCCCTTCCCCTTTACAAAACCCCTGCCCTAGCTCAGGGGCATGACTTCATGGACCTTGGCCTGTGAGATCAGTGAACTCTCCCTGGAGTGATCTTTTCTTATTAAACCCTGCTATTATAGTTTTAATTTGGTTATTCTGGCTTATTGCGTTGGTGGAGAAAACTTTCATGTATATATCAAATGTCCTTCAGTATGGATCCATCCATTTGGCCCATCTAGAATCTCATCACTGTATGACACTGTCTTTCCCCCTCCCAGCACCCATCAATTACCAAAAGTTCCTAAGATTGTGTTGAGATTTCTTCTCCACTTCCTCATGTCTATGCTGGGATTTTGTCTGCTTTCAGCTTCCATAGGACTGGCCCATGCTAATACCATTGCATTGGGTTCATATGAGTGACTGGCTGTCTGGAAGACTATTTCCTTGTGGTCACCCACCCCTGCTTTTGCTCTTACACTTTTCCCACCTTGTCTTCTGTGATACTCTCTGAGCTTTGGGAGACAGAGGTTTGAAATAAGAGTCCTATTAAGGAATAAGCATTGTGTGGCCTCTTGTCTCTTCACCTTGGCCAATTGTGGGTTTCTGAGTTAACCACCCTCAGTTGCATAAGGAAACTTCTCTGGTGAAAGTTAAGAGATGCATTCATTCTATGTGTAGAGGCTGCGTAGATGATGTGCCACTTAGGGTTAAGCATCTCACAGGCAATTATTCTTTACTTTTGACTAGTTATGGAACTATACCATAGTTTCCCTGCTTTGTAAAACAAGCTTCTTTGATAAAGGGTGAAAGGTACTCTTGTCTGTAAATATGAAGATGCATATTTAGAATAAAATAAGAATTTCATTCATTAGTCTAGGGATGTGGCAGAAATAGGTTTTTCTGTAAGATCTATGACCTCTCTAGCCATGTGTATTTGACTATGTTTATGGTACCATGCATTAAGCAGGCTTTAAATCCAATTAAACTGTTGTTGAATACCCCTATGATAAAAGTGCCACTAGAGATAGTTCTTGTGATGAGCCATCCAGAAAGATAAGGTATTTTTTAGGAACAAAGGAGAATGGTTTGGGGGCACTGCCATATAGAGATCTCTATTTGCATTCTATTGGATTTATTTTGATATGATGGCAGTGTTAACACATATTGCCTTCATTTTTAATTGACTCAAATCCCATCAGCAGTAACACAAAGTGTCCAGTGGAATGTACCTTGGAAGCTAAATTTTCAGAACTAAATAAAATTAACAACTGAGCATCATCTTAAAGCTTCATAGGGGGTAATGATTTTATGGAAATCATTTTGACGATGAACTCAAAAATTTATGTGCTTAGAAGCATTTATGTATTCTGTTACTACTAGCATACACATTTTTCTCTTCCATTTTTCCACCCATTTTAATCAGGAATTTTCTATAATTTAACTTCTGTAACCCAACCTGGATATTTTCTTCTCCCACAGCTTCTTGGAGGAAATTCGGATAACCTCTTTATACATTTTAATGAAAAATTTCATGACACTGTACACTACTATTGATATTTGAAATTGGCTAAAACAACACTCAAGGTTCTCTTGCAAATACCTGCGTGGAGTAAGGTCTACTGACCTGCAGTACATGATTTTAACAACCTAGGGCAGTTCATTAAAAAGACATTCTTACCCAGGGGCGGTCCCCAAGTAGAGACTCCAAGGCAGAGAGTAATAAACTTTCCTGAAGCTCATTATCTCCCAACTCTGTACATTAAAACCAGATAGCTAGATAGCTGACTTAAAACTGATCTTATCAATTATTTATCTTCCTTTGGATAATGGGACACTACTGGCTCCTCAGAATTGATTTCCAAAGTTGTTGGTTTCTCCTTAGGATACTTTATTCTATCTGAATAATTGGTTATAACAATCCATGTCCTAACAAAGCACTGGCTACCTAAGTGATTTTTAAGATGAAGGATTGGATCCCTTTTAGTACCTTTTACAATTAAATATTTTTTGGTTCATACTTAATAACCTTTACTGTTCAGACATTCTTTCTTAATTTTTTTTATTTATTATCTTTTCATGTATAAATGTACTGTCTGCATGTAGGCTGGTGCACCATGTCATGCGATGCTGTGGAGGTCAGAAGAGAGTGTTGGATTCCCCTGGAACTGGAGTTAAAGGCAGTGCTGGGAATTGAAGCCGGGTCCTCTGCAAGAGCAGTTGGTTCTCTTAACCACTGAGCCATCTCTCCAGTCCCCAGACATTCTTTTTAATCTCTAACCTAACCTTTCTTCATTGACACTTAAATGCATTATTCTTACTATATGAAGATCAAGAGGTATTCAATGGAGTTCTATTTATAATAATCTTTCACGAGCTCTTTGACAATTACTGAGTCATGCTTCACAATGAATGTCTTCAACTTTGCCTGCCTCTCCTAATACCTGCTCTTAGTTACCACTAGTAAGTACATATTAAGTAGTACTTTCCACTATTCTTTCCAGGTGTACAAGTAGCATAAGAGCAGCCAGAACTTCTCAGGGTTTAGTATTCTCATTCATTACCCCTTGGCTGAAAAGAACATGCCAGAAAGCTTGGCTCGAGGGGGACATGTACACATGTTTCAGGAGTATGTATGCTTTTCATGTTTCAGGAGTATGTGTGCTTTTCATTGTAGCTAGCACACAGCTCAGTTCCTTCAAGGTAGAACCTCAGACCACCTTCAGACTCTTTCAGGAAAAGTGAAATTTAGGATTGAGACTCCAAGAATATGATTTCAGAAGCTGAGCTGTGATCATCTGTTGGGATGATCATTCTGTTTGGCTTGAGCACTGTGGGATTCCACACCACCAACCTGCAAGCTACTTTGAGGAGCCAGGATAGGTGGATCTCCTGCTGGCTGAAGTGAGATCTCATATCCAAATGCTCCCCTTTGATATAGTGCGCAGATTAGATATCACAATTCCTACCTATCAAAACACATCTGGGAGTTTCATTGCCATGTTGACTCGTACCTCTTTGACCCTCCTTCACACCCTCCGACCCCCATTTCCTCCCCAGAGCATAGCAGCTTCAATATAAAACCCTTCACTTATCGCCAAATAAACCAAGTCATTTCCTCTTGAAATTTCTCCTGGACCATTATTGATTATTGGTTTCGTACTTCCACATCTCTCAGGGCTCTCCAGTACCGTCTCCCTCCAATTTTCTGCCCTGCTGGGACCTGGCACGCTCCAGGGAATCTGCAGTCACTCCCAGTCCAGGGAGGAAGAACATCAAAAGGCAACAATCATCAGGATATTTGAGGCTTCTAAGAGTGTTTATGACTGATAATAATTTCCAAGAGGCACTCTCCTTCAGCTGAAGTTGATGGAATTGACTTTCTTCCTTGATTTCCATGTATTTTAGCAACATTTTTGTTTTGTGAGAAGACTGAAAATCCTTCTCATAACTTCCCCTGTCTGTGGAGTTTCAAATGGTTAAAAAAATGAGTGTCTCGAATTACACTCAGGTATATCCTAATGATGCATTTCTTTTTTCTTGTTTTTTTTTCTTGTTATTCATTTGGTGTTTTTTTTTTTTTTTTTTTTTTTTTTTTTTTTTTTTTTGGTCTTTTTGAGCCAGGGCCTCCCTTTAGTCCTAACTGGCCTGGAACTCTATGTAGAATGGCCTTGAACTCACAGAGATTCACCTGGCTCTGCTGGGATAAAAGACATGAGTCACCATGCCATTTGTTTCTTTTTTTTATTTTATTTATTTCTGTATGTGTATGAATGTACTGTCTGCATGCAAATTTGTGCACCCGTGTCGTGCAATGCCGTGGAGGTCAGAAGAGGGTCTTGGATTCCCCTGGAACTGGAGTTCTCCTGGAATTGGAGTTTCAGACGGTTCTCAGCCGCCATGAGGGTGCTGGGGATCGAACTCGGGTCCTCTGTAAGAACGGTCGGCACTCTTAACCGCTAGGCCATCTCTCCAGCCCGCCATTTGTTTCTTAAGGAAAGAAAAACTGTAGCCTGCTCCATCAAACCAGACACAATTTGCAAACATGAGGCCACTCCACTCTGTAGCCTATTCTTTTTCATCTGTGGATTATACCGAGTATGCAATAAAAATACAAACTACACAGAGAAAAACTGAATCTCTCCCACATATGTACATACATTTTTCCCTTGGCATTATTCCAACAATAATACACTTACAACTGTCTGCATATATTGTGCATAGTAGTAGGCAATATAAGTCATCTAGATGTAATCTAATGCGAATGTGAAGATTAAGATTGTGTAGACTGTATGCATTTTAGAACATTGTACATAAAAGATTAAACGTTTGCATAGATTTGTATCTGTGGACATTGTAGAAGCAGTTTTCCATATATATCAAAATATATGTATAATTTTGTGCATACAATGCTGCCTTTTCCTCTATGGTCTCTGAAAGAATGGATACAGGTTTATGAACTTCTGTTTGATAGTTTTCTTCACTGTGACTCAGAGTAAGTGTATTTAGGGGATGAAAGTTGTGTCAAATGTGAATGAGTGTGTCTCTGGTTGAATTTACCCAAGGGCTCTTGTCCTTTACAAACAAAATGGAATTCTGGACTGAAGCTTCATAAACAAAAGAAGGAGTAAGTTTGTGTGAGTAGCATTAAGCTTATTTATAATGCAGTATAATAAATACTGAGAGCTTTTCATGGGAAAAGGACTAGCATAGATTATCAGTGCATTATCACTATAATAATAGGAGGTAAAATGTAAACATAACCAAAACATGAACCACCGGGTTTGTTTGTGTGAAGGGAAAAGAAGAAAAGCTTTGATTAAGATTAATCTGGATATAGAAAGGGTGATGGCTCAGTCAGTAAAATGCTTGCTGGGACAACATGTGGACCTGAATTCAGATCCCAGAACCACATAAATCTCCACGCCCAGCAGCACAAGATTGAAGAGGAGGCAGAGACCAGAGGATCGCTGAGTCTTGTTGGCCAGCAAGTCTAGCAAAACTGGTCAGCTCCGGGTCAGAGAGAGACTTTGTGTCCAAAAGTAAGATGCAGAAGGTGACTCACAGTCACACACACACACACACACAGACACACACACACACACACAAACACATGTGTACTTGGACACACACATGCATCTATACACAATAACACATGCACACAAATAAAAGCAAGAATAACAGCAATAGAGAGAATAAAGCATGAAATATCCATTCTTCTATGGCCAATCTCTCATCTTTCTGAGTTTTCAAAACACTATCATAGTGTGATATAACTCCTGCATATTTGTCTTTGTTATTTTCTATCATTTCTGTACATTTTTTTTCTGTAAATTTAATAGAACTCATGCCCCAAGCAACACATCTACAATGCACCCTCTACACCTAAGGCCCATGCAACATAGAATAAGGAGCCAAGAGGACATTAATTAACCTTACCTCTCATTAAGGAAGCTCTCTCATGCAATAGGAGGCCAGGAACTCAAAAGGACATGAATGACCAAACCATGGAGATTAAGACTCTACAGACTGGGTTCCATTGACAGGTTGCTTATATTCAGCTTTACTCACCCTGGGCTCAGGGAACATTGTGCAAGTGGGAAGAACAATTGTGAGAGCCAGGGAGGTGGTACAAGACCATATGAAAATGAATCTTATGAACTCCCAGACCCGGCTCATATGAACCTATAGCACTGGTGGTATCAGCATGCACAAGACCAATGCATGCTCAACTGGAGAAAAAGAAGAAGCACAGAACTTTAGCAATGGGTAACAGAATCCAATCTCAAGTGAAGAAATATTGGCAGCTGATTTCAGTTGGGCGAGGAATAACTGGCCTTCTTTAGGAAAGGGACTCCAAATAGGCTGACTAGAGCTCAGAAGATGAACTGGCACTGAGGAATGGCCAGGGAGATTAATTTGGCAAAATAGACCCTAACACAAATGACAGAATGAGAGAATGTATGAATTCCAGGGGCAGGGCTGTGGGAGGATGTCAATGGAGAAGTGGGTATAAAAGTGATTAAGTCTGAAAAATTATGTATAAGTGGGTATGGTAGTGCACACCTTTAATCCCAGAATTCCAGAGACAGAGGCAGGTGGATCTCTGTGAGTTCAAGGTCAGCCTGGTCTACAGAGTGTGCTCCTGGCCAGCTGGGACTAAAGGGAGACCCTGTCACAAAAATGCAAAAAAAAAAAAANATAAAATGCTCAATAAATATTTAAAATAAAATATTTAATAGACTTCCTGTCTTATCTGTCTTGGTTTCCTCAGTCCATGGATCCAGAAATTTCTGGCACAGAACAGGACTTGATAAAACTTGGTGAAGTTTGAATAATCTATAGAAATCTAAGCAGAACAGGTGGGGCTTCTGCCACAGAGCTCTTTCACTCACAGACTTTCTGAAGACAGTGGGAGGTCCATGTGGATGCATTCTGAGATTTCTCACAAGTCATCAGCAAGTCAAGCTAATTTTGGAGAAATAGAGTTGGCTAATTTCTGGCAAGTAAAAACAAATTCATTTGTACCATTGTTCTGTTTGTACTCTCAAAGAAAAAAGGCAAGCAATTTTAACTTCAAGGTCATTGTAAAGGCACGAAAGTGTAGAGATTGTTTAATCTCATGGGAGTCAGCTTGGCTTGAGTTACATACACACACACACACACACACACACACACACACACATTACTAACAATGCACTGAACAACTCGGATCATAGCCTACACCATATTGCAAGGACATTCCTCTTCAAATCCTGGAGAGAGTTGATCCTCTTTGACAGTCATATCACAGTGTCCCATTTCCCATTTAAACTTGCCCCAAAATACATCGTAGGGTGGGAAGAAAGTCTTCATCCATCCTGACCCAGTTTAAGGTGCATACACAGGAAGGCAAACTTGGTCTTCTGAGTGAACTTTGAGGGAACATACATAATTCAGAAAGAAAACCCTCCATTAAAAACCTATAGCAATTGATTTCTCCTCCTGGACCTGATTACAGGAAGCCTAAAGCAATGTTTGATGCCCCAGAGTATGCAAGATTTTGGAGCCCCCTTGCTCCCTTGCTCCCTTGCTCCCTTGCAACCAGCATGTCTGATCTGTACCATCAATTGCTTCTGAATAAAGTTGTTTTACCTCTTTACAACACAAATTTGCTTATTCAGTGCTCTGATGAATAAGAAGCTAAGGACCTGAAAAATACAGTTTGCCATTTCCGAATATCCGCCAGCTTCAGGAAGACAGCTCATTGGGGCAAAATACCATGAGCTAAACTACACAGACATAAGAATATTCCTTCAGTACCTTTGTTCTTTTCGTCCAGTTCCCATGAGTGGAGGGGGGTAAAAGAGTTCACGAGGTGGGCTAGAGAGATAGCCTAGTGGTTAAGAGCACCGATTGCTCTTGCAGAGGACCCGGGTTTGATCCCCATCACCCATATGGTGGCTGAGAACCGTCTGTAACTCCAATTCCAGGAGAATTCCAGTTCCAGGGGAATCTGACACCCTCTTCTGACCTCTGCGGCATTGCACGACATGGGTGCACAAACCTACATGCAGACAGTACATTCATACACATAAAAAAAGAAATAAAAATTTTAAAAAAGAGTTCACAAGGAAGACGAAAGTCCACAAAAAGTTAAGTGGAAAATGAAATGGAATTGGTCGACTTGGGAGTCATGTGTCATTCCTCAGGAGCCCTTTGCATATTGACACAAGGTCTCTCAGGGACCAAGAGATCACCATGCAAGAGAAGCTGGCTGATCAGGAAATGCCAGGGGTCTGTTTATGTCCATGTCCCCAGCACTAGAATTGGAAACATGAGCCTCACTGCTAACTTTTTACATCACATCACTTCTAGGGCTCAAACTCTGGTCCTTTTCCTTGTCTGTTCACTCCAGGGGGCTTTGAGCAAATTGCATCGGACTTCCTTATGCTTCAATCTTTTCATCTATTTAAAGAATATTGAGACTCAGTATCTATTTGTAGGATGTGCTGGAATTAATGTGAAGTATTCAATTTACCAGCAGGCAGGTGGTAATGCAGGCGATGTAATCTCAAATGCAAGCTCAAGCCAGATGAACAGAGGGATGTTCTGGTGAACCACAATGAGTGTGTCTTTGGAAGGGAGAGTTTCTCAGCTCCAACTGTCCAGTCCTATGGAGCAGGGACTCTGGTTTTAACAGACTTACAGGAGAAGGTGTGGCACATTCTACTGTTTATTTAACTTCCCTATAATTATAGCCAATTCCATTTTTTTGTTAGCTTTTGTTATTTGTACAAAACAATTCATTGCATTTGGCTGTTAAATATTTTATTTATTATTATTTTCTGCATATGAGTATTTTGCCTGAGTGCATGTAACTGCACCCAGGTTGTGCAATGCCTGCAGAGGTCAGAAAAGGGTGTTGGATCTCCTGGATCAGGGGCTACATATGGTTGTTGACAGTCATGTAGGTCGTAAGAATCAATTCTGGAACTTCTACAAGAGCATCCAGTGCTCATAACCACTGAGCTATCTCTCTAGCTCTGCATTTGACTATTAAACATGTATTTTCAGCATTTTTGGATTTGATTCACCCCTTCCACCATCGTTTTTTGTCCCCCAAATCATCTTCTAGGTCCTTTCCCCCCACTAGGTCACAAAGTTTTCCTTTCTAGTTTTATGTCTTAAAAACAACCATATACCATATATTACAGAAAAAACATGTCATATGTGTCCTTAATTTTTGTTTTTTTTTAATTAGCATACAAAGTCACAGGTTTTTAATGGTATTTTCAAATGTACTTAGTTTTGGTTTAGTCTTCCCCCAACTCTTCCTATTCCTCCTTCACCAATCCTCTGTCCACTCTGTCCCTATCCATCTACAAGATTTCCCTTCCCCCTTTCATATCAAATGTGTTCAATTCTTCTCCTTGACTCTCTTAAAGCCTTTTTCCCCATCTCACTACTCATTTCTGCTTCCTGGACTCTACATGCTAGCTGTCCTATAAACACACATGCATAATAATCAGAAGCTACAACTCACATATAAAAGGGAACATGTTTGCCTTTCTGAGACTGAGTTATTTTGACTTAATGCAATAGCTTCTGCAAATGACACATTATTGTTCTTCTCTGTGGTGAGTACAGGCTCACACAGGGTAAATGAACACAGTAGAGGCTATTGATGTCTCTCTGACATCCAGTTCGTCCTCTGTACTAGAAAGTACTTGTAGCCAGGTTTGTTGACCCATGCCGTTAATCTTAGCCCTGAGGAAGCAGAAGCAGGTGGATCTCTGTTACATTGAGGCAGCCTGGTCTACATAGCAAGTTTCAACCCAGTTGGGGCTACAAGGAGATCCCGTCTCAAAAAGCCAAAATAATAATTAATGATAATAATAATAATAATAATAATAATAATAATGTACTTGCAAAGGCTGGAGGGGTGGGTCACTTGGGAAAAGGGATCTGAGTTTGGATGTCCAGTATACCATGTAAAAAGCCAAACACGTTTACCATAACACTAAGCATGTGGTTTTGGAATAACATGAGCTCCTAGTAATCATTGGCCTGCCAGCTTAATGAATCTGTAAGCTCCATGACAAGTAGGAGAAGCTGTCTCAAAAAATAAAATAGAATTGCTGGAGAGAGTGCCAGCTATTGAGAAGGCCCTCTGCTTTTATAGAGGACCTGCATTTTCTCCCCAGGTCCCAAGTCATGGAATTACAATCACCTGTAACTCCATCTCCATGGAATCTGTCACCCTTTTCTGGCTTCTGTGGGCACCTGAACACATGTAGCATATATTTGCACAGATATAGACATGTAAATAAATAAACAAATGGCATTTAAAAGATAGGTTAGTCCATCATGACGAAGTTAGATTCTTACCAGAGATGCAGAGATGTTTCAACATAAGAAAATCAATAAATATCATAAAACACATAAATGGACTGAAAGATAAAAAACATTGGACCTCATTTGGTGACCATGGGAATGTAAGACCTCAGTGTGGAGCACAAGTGCAAGACTGATGGTTGTTTGGGTTTGCCAAGGAAGAGCCTTCAAACAATTCCTTTAGGAAAACATGTCATCTTTAAGCCTAATAAAGAAAAAAGAACGATAATAATAAAATAAGAAATCATAAGCTGAAGATGCTAAAACCTATGATATCATACTCTTGATATATGTGTGGCATGCATATATGCATATTTTGGAGTGATGCAAATTGGAAGGAACAACAACAAAAACAACTAAAATACTGGGTCAAAGAACTGACTGAAATGGTGAAGTTTTGCCCAATGTAAACTACATCGAATTCTAATGGACTTTTAAGTTGGACATTGGAATTCACCCTGTTCTTAATTTTCCTTGTCCCCTGCCTAGAACATGTACCTAACTACTCCTGCCTTAATTTCACTTTCACAAGCACCAGTCAAAGATTATTTTTCCTCTATAGTTATGCTTGGGGGTCTTTTCAATTGACCCTCTGAATAGGAGATACCCCAGTTGCCACACCCAATGTCCCTTTTCAGCATGGAAGAATTCAGAGTGGTTGGCATCCAGATTCCCTTCTGGCAATTGAGGTGACCCTTTTCAGAGGGTAACATAACTAAACAGGAGCTAGAAATTGAATAGTCAGTTTAGGGCTGAGATACCCCAAATTAACCAGACTCTTTCTCATCTGAGAACTCAAGGCTTCCTGAACTGGTCAGTAAATACATATCCTTCTGGTAGTCCTGAAAGAGCAGGAAATGAAGAAAGAAAAGAGAGAAGGGAAAAAAGAGAAGTGCATACAAAGCCCCAAAGATTGGTTCTTTATTTCACCAGAATAAGAAACGGAACCCGCCTTTTTTGTTCTTTTTGCTTTGTTTTGTTATTGTCATTTGAATTCTTTGTTTTCTTCTGAAAAGAAAAAATAAAAATAAAAACTAAAAATGATAAAAAAGAAAATTTTTAAAAAGACTGAGAAAAAGATGAAAAACATGTTTGGCAGAATGCATGAGCTCAGGTGGGGGGGTGCAAGGAAAGGGAAATGGGTCTAGATTTGATTGGGAAATGCATGAAATGCACAAAGCTTCAATAAAAAATTGGCTTTGAAAAAAATAATAAGTTAGTTGGAAAGTGACTAAGGAAGACATCACGTCTTAAACTTGGCCTCCACATGCTCATGCTTACATGTGCATGTTCATCTGCATGTACACATATGCATCCATACACACACATGTGCAATATGTTTGCCATAAGCTGTGCGTGTAGCTCAGTAATTCAAAGTTTGAGTGGCACCTGAAAAGAAGGGTTAATCCCTAGCACTGAAAAATAAGTCAGTCAATCAACAATTAATAAATATTTACCTTTATGATCATTGATTTCAGCATGATCATGAATGAATTACTGATTATATTTACTTAAAAAATTTATTTTCTTTGCCTTCAGAACAATATAAGAGAGAAAATATATCATGAAAAACATTTAATGTAGAATATAGCACAGATACACAAAGGCACACACACACACACACACAAATAAGTACAGATAAACTCTCTCAAAGACACATAATGCATTTGGAGAAATTCTCTTATCTATCTTACACAAAGCTATAGACTAGAATATGTTCTGTAAAGAATCTTCTTCCTGTGGGGGCCATTTGAAAGAATTTTGCTTTAAGTCTGGGAAGGGCCTAGAAATGTTGAAAAATGTTATGTGTTTATCAGTGCCCCGAACACCATTATAATTTCACATGTAATCATAATACAGCAAAGGGATGTTCACTCCAGTCTTAAAGCCTGCAATAAATATTTCACATTTCCTCAAGGTTAATGAGCCTTATGGCAAATATGCTAAGTACAAAAATCACTGGCATTTGAACGAATGAATGAACAAAGATATTGTCTAAGAAGTCTGCCTGCAATCAAAGAACAAAGGGAAACATCAAATGTTCCTTGCCGGCACGATTGTCAAATGATTCCTGTAAAGTGTGTGGCTCTGGTTACAACTCGTTAATTAATAAGAGCTAATCATATATTATTTGGTACTTGGGCCACACCGCCATCTTTTCTTACACGTTTCTAATGTTATATGCACATGTACGAACATCTGAGTGAAAGCACACATGCAGAAATCAGATACTGACATCCCATGACTTCTTAAGTTGCTGTCCACCTGAGCTTTTACGACACGGCCTCTCACCAAAGTGCATAGATTACCTATACACAGAGTTCCCAGGATCTACCTGTCATTGCATTTTAGCTGGAATTACAGAGAAGAGCCCAGCTTCATATGTGGCTGTAAGGGATTCACACTCAGCTCATCAGGGTTGCATAGCAAGCACTCTCCCTGTACAGCTATCTGTTCCTGTCCCTAGTGTCTTGACCGTTTTGATGTAAACAACCTTAATAGTTGAGATATAAGACTATAAGACTAGTGATACTGTGTGCTCATTGTACAGAAGAGGAAAATGGAAACTATGAAAGTCAAATTTACTCCAAATGTCACAGGATAGATAATCCAAATTCGAGCTGTCAGCACTGACAACCAATGCTCTCAGATACTGTCATAAACTAGTTTCCTAGACCTCTTTATCATGTATGCTAACTTGGATCTACAAACATGGGGCTCCATGGGTAGAGGATATATATTCTGCAAGTCAGTATATTTAAGTAAAAGGATGAAAACTAATAAATGCAGCTACATTTACAACCCAAAAGTTATTGTGACAAAAGGGTTTGGAACTTAGATAATTAAGTCTTTGGGGGTCCTGAACTCAGACGAAAAGAAATAATGTAGTCTTTAAAGATAAGTGAGCTACAACAAAGGAGCAAGTTATGGCTCTCTCCTCTGTGGGTTTCTATCTCACTGTATTAACACTTCACCATATTTTCACCCATCCTGCCATCCACCTTGATGTCATGTGGGCACAAAACTTGGGAGCTGCCCAACCTTGAGATTTCACCTTCAAAACTACTAAGCTAAGTCAGCCTTCTTTTCTTTATAAATAGTCCAACCTCAGGCATTTGTTACAGCAATGGAAAGTGACGATTATGCATGCTTTTCTGTATATGTTTTATTTTACTTTTATATGTGTTTGTTTTTTTGACATTGGGTCTCCCTGTAGAACCAGATGTTATAGAACTCACTTTGTAGACCAGACTGGTCCCCATCTCGCAAAGATCCATCTGCTTCTACCTCCTGAGTGCCACCATGCCCAGTCCCTAGATAATCTTGAAGCATGCTTAAGAACCTCTTATTTGATTTGCAAGCACTGACTCTCTCTTTCTCTCTCTCTCTCTCTCTCTCTCTCTCTCTCTCTCTCTCTACTCTCTCATTTCTGGTTAATTTCTGTAGGTTCTGCTAATCTACTAGATTTTTGGAGCATAATTCTTCAGTTTTCAGCACTTTCTGATAACACTTTCTTATAATTTTCCTCACATGGATATATGTGAGACACAAAAACATTTATATTTTGGGCTGGAGAGATGGCCTAGAGGTTAAGAGTGCTGAATGCTCTTGTGGAGGACCTGGGTTCGATCCCCAGCACCCACATGGCAGCTGAAAACTGTCTGTAACCCCAGTTCCAGGGGAATCTGAAACCCTCTTCTGACCTCCGGCACTGCACGACATGGGTGCACAAATCTACATGCAGACTGTACGTCCATGCACATACGAAAATAAATAAAATTTAAAAATTATTAAAAAACATGTATATGTCTGTTTTCATGGATGTGTGCTTGCAGACACATGTTCATAGTAGATATTTCTTTGAGTGTTTGTGAAGGCCCACGGCAGATGGAATATTTCTTGACTGCAGTCCAACATCCTCATTGAGACATGAACATCCAACTAAATCCATCATGACATCATCTCTCAATTGAACCCAACAAATCAGGGTTTGTAACTGAAACCATTGAGACAGGGTCCCTAAACAGAAGACATTGAGACAGGGTCTCTCATCTGGAACACACTCACACAGGATCTCTAACTCAAATCATTTAAACAGGGTTTCTCAATTGAATGCTTTAGACAGGGTCTCTTAACTTCACCTATTGAGCCAAGGTCTCACAACTTAACCCATTAAGTTAGGGTCTCTGAACTTCAACAATTTATACAGAGACTCTAAAATTTCATGCACTGAAACAGGGTCTCTCAACTGTAACCACTGAGTCAGGGTCTCTCAGCTGAGAACATTGAGAAAGTATCTTTCTACTGAATCACCTGAGACAGGGAATCTCCAGTGAATCCACTGAGACAGTATCTATCAATTTCACTCATTGAATTAGGGTATCTCCACTGAACTCATAGAGCCAGCGTCTCTCAACTGAACCCATAACTTCACCCACTGAGACAGGGTTACTCCACTGAATCCATTATCAAGGTCTCTCAACTGAACCCATTGAGACAGTATCTTTTTCTTTTTTTGGTCTTTTTGAGACAGGGTCTCTCTGTAGCCCCAGCTGTCCTGGAACTCTGTAGACCAGGCTGGCCTTGAACTCACAAAGATCTGCCTGCCTCTGCCTCCCAAGTGCTGGGATTAAAGGCATGCGCCACCATTCCCAGTGAGACAGTATCTCTTAACTGAACACATTGACAGAGGATCTGTATCTCAACCCATTGAAACGGGGTCTCTCAAATGAACCCATTGTTACAGGGGATCTCAACTGTACCCATTGAGACAGGATCTCTTTTTTTTCTTTTTTATTAATGTAATAATGTATGAAAGAGACAGGATCTCTTAAATGAAACCACCACTCACTAATATCAAGTCCTGCTAGCCAGTTTGCATCAGGCTTTCCTTATCTCCTTCCAAAGGGATTGTTGGAATAGGAGGAAGCCTCCCATATCCGCCCCTCATTTACATGTGTTCTGGGGCCCACTGTCACAGCAATCACTACCTCTTGATCCATCTCCCCAAAATATACTTATTTAATTTTAATAATTATTTCATATTTGATCAGTTTGTTTTAATTGTACATGAGTTGCATTCCATAGGATATTTCTACATGGCATGTAGAGCTCATACCCAACCCCCCTCATTCACCCATCCATGCTTTTATTTGTGCTTTTATTGATGTTTTGTGTATATCAGACATCATCTTAAAATTCAGTTTAGGCATATTCCCTTTTCCCTTTGACGGACAAGGCAGCTCACACCTGTAAGGCCAGCATTCAGGTGAATGAGGCCAGTGTAGGTACAATTGTGAGGCCAGTTTGGGCTACAGAGTGAGACTGTCTCAAAAACAAACAACCAAAAAGATATTCCTTGCTGTGCAATGAAAATTCTCTAATGAAGCCAGTCCACTCTTTGAGTGTGTACTCTAGCCATAACAGACCAAAATATTTTCAGACGTGGGCAAATATCCTGCTGATAAATGTTGATAAAATTGTATGGTGTGTGGGGGCTGGAGGGATGGCCTAGCGGTTAAGAGCGCCGACCGCTCTTACAGAGGACCCGGGTTCGATCCCCAGCACCCACATGGCGGCTGAGAACCGTCAGAAGCTCCAATTCCAGGAGAACTCCAGTTCCAGGGGAATCCGAGACCCTCTTCTGAACTCCGCGGCGTTGCACGACACGGGTGCACAGACTTGCATGCAGACAGTACATTCATACACATACAGAAATAAATAAAATTAAAAAAAAAATTGTATGGTGTGGAAAAACTTTTATGTAATCTTTTCCAAGACCTTTGTACCCACACATCAGGATGTTATAAAGGAGTGCTGCTTGTATATATTTAGCTTCCATGCAATGTGTAATGAAAGAACACATATGGCCTGTACACACAGCCAAAACTTTTCTTAGCAGTATTTCTTCTCTTTTGAGCCAATTCTTCTATTGTAGAACTTAACTGAAGTGACTTGAGAAGTCACTTAACATGAAGTGATTTGGGAAGCATGCATTGCCGGGTTTGAAACACATGCCTTTTTTCCTCCTATTTGAAAGAAGTTAGATAAATGAATATTCTACTCAGATTGCTCTTTTATGTTCTTGCTTGACAAAAATGCAACAATTCCCAAGAGGTGGATTTAAATATCTGCCAAAGTTTCCATTCCCAGCACTAGTTTTGGATAGTTTACCCCTAAGCATGGTTGGCTGGGCTGAAATGTGATCTAAGGATGGAATCCATCTCTCCTTGGTGGTCCATAGCATTGTGTTATGATGGCTACACCACTGACACTGTCAGCTCTTTCAGGGTGACCTTCCTTCAATGCCTTCAGGTCTGGTCAGCTGTCCGTGAAGAAAGATGAAGGTAAATTTGCATAGGGGTGAAAAAATGCATCTTTTATAGCACCTTTACCAAGACTTTATAAAGGACCGATGTCTGTATTGCTGGCATCAAGCATATTCTTCCTCGATGCTTTACAATCACAGTATCCAGTACAATAGGCTTGAAACACAAGCTACTATTTAAACTAATTTTGATGAAGATTAATTCTTTTTTTTTTTTTTTTTGGTGTTTTTGAGACAGAGTCTCCCTGTAGCCCCAGCCAGTCTGGAACTCATTAATGTAGATGAGGCTGGCCTTGAAATCACAAAGATCTGCCTGCCTCTGACTCCCAAGTGCTGGGATTAAAGGCCTGTGCCACCACATGCAGCAAAGATTAATTCTTAACTAAAATGAAGTACAGCCAAAAAATTTTGAAAGAGTTCTCTAGTCAAATCTAGCAGCTTCATGTAACAAATATTACACAACCTTTCTATGATCACAATAAATTATATCAGACAGGGCTAAGGTATAGCAAGACTTCTTGTAGGGAAATATATTCCTCAAGAGAGAACAAGAGTTCTTATTTGAGAGTGGTAATCCCATTTCACACAGATACACACATGAACACACATACACACGTGAGTGTATTTTTACTGAACTTCAAAATGCATAAGCAGGGTATGCTTGGGGTGAGCACTGTGTGTAATGCTAGAGAAGCTAAAGAATGTGGTGTCTCTACATAGGATTCAGATATGGCTTGAAAGTGGAAGTGCTAGATTTAGAAGCATAGACAGTGATCTTGAAAAAAACCTGAATTCTCCAGAAAACTCTGTATTTTCTTTTACGCTTAGTGCTTTGAGATGACTTAAAGCACGCAGATTTCCATTCAGAAACAACAAGATAAGCCTGGAAATTTTTGCTTAAGGAATTTTATGAGTTATAGAACACTTGGCTAGTATAATTTTTCCCTTAAAAATGTTAAAGAAAGTGTATATGTGCAGGGTCTGTGGGTACATGTGACTGCAATGTCTGTGGAGGGTAGAAGAGGGCATAAGATCCTCTGTTGTTGCAGTTAGAGGCAGTTATGAGCTTCCACGCATGGGTTCTGGGATCTTAACTGGGCACCTCTGCAAGAGCAGGAAGTGCTCTTAACCACTGAACTATCTCCCCAGACCTCGTTAATATGATGTTTAATTTTTTAAGGTTTTGTTTATTTTTATTTTATGTGTATTAGTGTTTTGCCTGCATGTATATAAGTGCAGAGAGGCCATCGTATCTACTGAAACTGGTGTTATAGATGTTTTTATTTTTTATTTTATTTTTTGATGAAAAATCTTTTTTTATTTTTTTAAACTTTTTTAAATTTTATTTATTTATTTTCTTTTTTTCTCTTTTTTTAAATTTTATTTTTTAAGGTATTCTACAATATAATGACACAGTTGTTTGCAGATAACATTGATGTTACTCAGTATGTCATATAATTAGGTAATTGGTGCATTTTGCAAGTATCTATGTCCAAATTTTGAACAACCCAAGGTTCCCATACTCCAGTTGGAGAAGCTTGTATGCACAGGCATGTTGATCAATCAGGAGTCCAGACTATATTCCTGTAGTATCATGATTCACCCCTATCTCTCCACAGCCCTTACAATCTACCATGCCTCCTCTTCCGCAGTTTGTTCCCTGGGCTTTGGGAAAGGGGCACAAGTGGGTGAGAAGAAAACAGTCTAATTTATTCGGAGGTGTCATTTTGGACTCCAGTCTGTTCAGGTTGTTTCCCTTCATGGATTGACAGCTTTACCAGTGATACCCTTTTTAGTCATAGTAACAAAGCACAAGCTATTGGATGTACAGGCATTTAAGCAGTACCAATTATTATGTCAAGCTAAGCTGTGAGCATAGACACAGATGTTTGGATGGTATGCTAATCTGCAAACTGTGGTTTCTCTATAAAGGGTGACAAGTTCTTATTGTGGCTTATAACATCTCCTAACCACTAGAGGACATAGATGTTTTTAACTGCTATGTGTATGCTAGGAATAGAATCCTGGTCCTCTGAAAGAGCAGCCACTGCTCTTAATTGAGTTGTCTCTTCAGCCCTGTTAGTATAATTTTTAAACATAGGACTTTTTTGAAAACATTAAATACATTCTGCTGATGCTTTTTTAATATTTTGGATTGAAAATAATGTTATAAATAAGCAGTGAGTTGATGAGTAATTATTTAATATATTTGTTTAAATGAAAAGGAAAGTAGAGGCTCTCCCATAGAAGGAGAAAGTTATCATCATGGATATGTTTGTTTACTGACCACATATTTGAAGGTACTCCTTTTTGGATGTGAAGGGATGATTTTCTATAAGAGTTAAGGAGAGGGCTGTGGGGGTTTGGGCACAACAGCCTGCAGATTGGTTTTGCACGAAGGATGCTTGTACTCATGGATTATCACTTATAGCTAAAAAATGAAAAAAAAAAACTGAGAGAAAGATGCAGGACAATTATGGCAGAATGCATGATCTGGGATGGGGGGGAAGGGAAAGGGAAATATGCCTGATCTAAATTGGAAAATGATGTATGAAATGCACAAAGCGTCAATAAAAATTAAATTAAAAAAAAAGAGTTAAGGAGAACTTGAGGTGTGGGATTCTGGGTAAAACATACACACACACACACACACACACACACACACACACACACACGCACGCACTACTCTCTGTCATTTGGGATCTCCATAGAATTTAATTATTATGTATTATTTATTGTATTTATGTGTATGAGTATATTTTCGGCATGTATGTAAGTGTTCCCCTGTTGTACAATGCCCACTTACAGAGAACCACATGCATCTGCCACTGGAATGCTGGGACTAAAGGCTTATACCACCACACCAGGCCCTTTTTCTTAGTTTTTAAACCCATGTTAATTACTGTATAATATGACTTCCTTCTGAATTTGACTCCCTGCAGCTGGAGGGATAAGCAGTTGTGAACTGTTCCACACTGGTGCCAGGAACTGAACTCTGGTCTTCTACAAGAGCAGCAAGCACACTTGACTAATCAGCTATCTCTCCATCCCCATTCTTAGATATTCAATGTACCATTTTCCTATAGTGTATTTTATGGTTTTCTCTATTTTTCTGTATTTAGTTATTTTGCTAATGATTTTCCCTCCTGTACTATTTAAGATTTTATTTTAATTGAGGGTTGTGGACTTCATCCAATCCATATTTATAACAGCTGTTTTTAAATCCTTCTCTGAACATGCCACCAGCTCTTTAATTTCCTAATCAGATTCACTCATTTTTTATTGGAAGTTTTCTCACGTTGTTCTAGTTTCTGGCATGTTTAACAAATTGTAATTATGATGCTGAATATCATGTGGGTTACTTTTTTGGAGTCTGATTTCCATAGTTCCCTTTTGAGCTTGTGGTTTAGACTTCTGTACATTTAAATCCGTTCTAGGTCACAAGTATACCTTCAGATATTGTTTGAAAGATGAGTGATGGCACCAGAAGACAACTGTTCCCTCTAGGGATTCCTTAACCTTAAGGCTAACATGTGGTTATTCTGCAGGCTTCAGCCCTGCCAGCTCACTCTCCATGCTGGCCAAGGAGAACTTTCCTATCTCTTTACTCTCTGTAACCTTGGGGACATTCTTTCTGCTAACAGTTCCCTGGAAATATTCGACTCATACAAGTTTGCCAAATGTTTATGTGCTCTTATTTTTAGAATGCACAGAAGGAGAGCTGAGTGCAGATATTTAGAGACTTTTTTTAGGACTCAGGAGAAAGCTAGGTCATTCAAGTGTGGAGGATAGAGAAGAGGTGGTGTGAAGGTGATCACAGCACATTGTATGAAATTCCAGAATTTAAAAATATATAAGGTAGAGAGAGTTTGAAGAAAATAGCCCAAATCCATCTCTGGGCTCAACACACAGGAACACTAGTTGACACAGGATCATACAAGGATATGTTTCTGGAACTCAGTCTATGGGTTTTTTGATTTTTGGTTTTTCTCTTCTTAGTTCCAGAATTTTTTTTCCCTCTGATGAACCAATCTCGGATACTTCTCTTAGTACAAAGAGGTGAGCCTGCAACTTGTCAAGTGAGATGACATTCATTTCTTGGTGATGGAGCAGCAATTATGTCATATCTTTGACACAGTTACTGTTGATAAAATTTTTTAAAGGGGGCACTCAAGAGTAATTCTTTCCAATCTGAATGCAGGCTCTGCTAGAAAGATACCATCAGTGTCAGGGTGGATATGTCCTTGTCCTTTTTCCATCCCTCCACCCCCAACAATAGATAGTTAGAACTTCATCATGCAAGCTATTCTGTAACCTTACGTTAAAACAAAAACAAAACTGGGAATATATGAAAATATTTTCCATATTTTTATTCTGTTTTCTATTATCTAACTTCCCCTTTAATTTGTACATAGTAAGTACTTAATGAACACAAAGTAGGTCCTAACTAATTTGTACATATTAGTTTTACCCTAATTTACAAGTACTGGATCACACTTAAATTAGAAATAGTTCATTCCCATTAATTCGTACATAGTAGGTCTCCTTTAATTTGCAATTAGTAAGTGCTCCAAACAGATAGTACTCATGTATTTGAAATAACCCTCAGTAATTTACAGAACAGTGGTTCTACCAATTTAATTTATTAACCTAATTACACACACACACACACACACACACACATTTATATGAAATCACTTCTATCAGGGTTTCTAGAAGTCATAACTTTATATTTTTATATCATTTACTTATTTTGAAGAGCATTGCTTGTAACAGGAATTTGCAGCACAGAAGACAATTTATAGGAACTGGTTTTCTCCTTCTACCATGTGTTTACCAGGGATCAAACACGATGCTTGGCCTCATTCCCAGCCCATTAGTAGTTGTCATTTTAACAAGGAGATGGCTCCATATTGTTTATGTAATATAAGAAAATATGGGGCTGGAGAGATGGCCTAGCAGTTGGGAGCGCTGATTGTTCTTGCAGAGGATCTAGGTTTGATTCCCAGCACCCACATGGCTGCTGAAAGCCGTCTTTAACTCCAGTTCCAGGGGAATCTGACAGCCTCTCTGACCTCCATGGCATTGCACAACAGGTGTTCACAGACCTACATGTAGACAGTATATCCATACACATAAAAAATAAATAAAATTTCATCAAATTTTATATTCTCCTTTGTACAAAAACATTTGCACATAGTAGAGTTATCTGAGTAAAGTATCTTAATTTTTCCGTTTTCTGTTTTTCTCTTTTATTTGTTTATTTTTTAAGGGATTCTACAATATAATAGCACAGTTGTTTTCAGATAACATTGACGTTACTCAGTTTGCCATACAATTAGGGAACTGGTGAATTTTTTTTGAAGTGAGCCAAGTTATTAAGCATAATCAATGAATGTAAGTAAACTTCATGTAAAACCAATTTGCAAGTATCTATGCACAAATTTTGAACAACCCAATGTTCCCATAGCCCAGTTGGAGAAGCTTGTATGCACAAGCATGTTGAGCAAATAGGAGTCCAGTCTATACTGCTGTAGTCTCACGATTCACCTCAATCTCTCTGCAGCCCTTACATTCTACCATGCCTCTTCTTCTGCAAGTTATTTCCTAGGCTTTGTGAAAGGGGCAAAACTGGGTGAGAAGCAAAACAGTCTATTTTCTCTGGAGAAGTCATTTTGGACTCTAGTCTGTTCAGGTTGTTCCCCTTCATGGTTTGACAGCTTATCCAGGGATACCTTTTTAATCCTACTAACAAAGCACAAGCAATTATATGTACAGGCGTTTAAGCAGTACTAATTATTTTCTCAAGCTAAGCTGTGAGCATAGACACAGATGTTTGGATGGTATGCTAATCCACAAACTGTGGTTTCTCTATAAAGTGTGACAAGTTCTTATTGTGACTTATATCATCTCCTAACCACTAGAGGACGTAAGCTTGTGGCATCAGCCATGAATTATTCCTCCAAGGAGAGAGCTATTACCCAATTAGATTTGGGATATATATAGACACACGGCCGCCACTGTTGCACAATATCTCCAGGCAGTTGAGGTGTAGTTGATATTGACAGAGGAGCCTTGCTTGACTCAAAGAGACCAATATTTTGCTTTACTGCATTAGTGGCCTTTCGTAACACTCTCTGGCATTTCAGAGGCCCACTGCACATTAGCAAGTGATGTTTCAAAACATTTTTCATGCTTACACCAGGTCTTCGACAACAAGGACTTATCACCTTTCTCCTTGCAGATATCCCATTTTTATAGGCAAAAGCCTTTATAATTTTGGGGGCTTGGATTCCCCAGCCAACATCTCCTTGGCAGAATAATCCATTGCTGATATCAGAGCTTTCCTGTATTAATATATTTTGCTTAATTACACAGCTTATAAAGACTTTACTTTATTGAATTTGGCTCTAAATAGAGAATTATCATTTCACAATTCCTATCTCTATCAGTCAATTAAAAAAGTTAGGTTACACATTGTTTTTATTAAGAAAATTGCCCATTTTATATCAACAGTTGGGCCTCTCCGTTTATAGTTAGGGAATGAACCTTCATTACCCATCATTGTTTTTTTCTTTTTTCCTGTTAAGAGGAGAGGTTAGGAAATGTTTGTCTAGCATCTGGAACGTAAACTTAATTAGGGCCATTATAAAACAGTTTTAACCCAAATTGGGAAAGATGTTATGGCGACTGGCAACTTTGCAAGTATATGGACCAAGTATATGAATGGTCTCTGGAATGCCAGAGAATGTAACCAAAGGCCACCTAAAACCAATAAAGCAAATATAGGTTCCTTGAGTCAAGCAAGACTCCTCCATCAGCAACCAGCTTCAGCCTCACCTGCAATGGAAATACTGTGCAGCAGTGGCAGCCATATGTCTGGTATAATCCCGCAAATCTAATTGGCTATTAGCTCCCTCCTTGGAGGAAAAACCCACGGCTGATTAGCACAAGGTTACATCCTCTATTGGTTAGGACATGTTATAAACCACAGGAAGTCCCTGTCATACTTAACAGAAGAAAATGTAATTCATGAGGGATTAACATACCAATCCAAACATCTGTGTCTATACCAAAGTAACCTACCATAACAATTAGTACTGTTTAAATATCTATATATCTAATTGCTTGTGCTTCATTAGTAGGATTGCAAGGTTATGCCTGGACAAGCTGTCAGCCCATGAAATAAAACATCCAGAATTGACCAGAGACCAAGACAACAGCTCCAGAGAAAGTAGACTGTTTTGCTTCTCATCCACCTGTGCCCCTTTTCTAAGTCTAGGGAACAATCTGCAGAAGAGGGGGCACGGTAGAATGTAAAGGCTGCAATTGGGGTGAATGGTGAAACTACAATAATATAGACTGGCCACTCATTTGATCAACTTGATTGAACATATAAGCTCCCCCCCACGTGCTGGATGGTGGGACCCATGAGCTGTGTGGGTTTGGGCACAACTGCTTGCAGATTGGTTTTACATGAAGGATGCTTGTACTTACAAATTATCACTTATTGTTAAAAAAATGAAAACAAAACAAAACAAAACAAAAAAGCAGAGAAAGATACAGGAAAGTTACGACAGAATGCATGATCTTAGATGGGTAGGGGTGGGGTGGGGGGAAGGGAAAGGGATATATTCCTGAACTGAATTGGAAAATGATGTATGAAATACACAAAGCATCAATAAAAAATAAATAAATAAATAAATAAATAAATAAATAAATAAATAAATAAACAGTTAACCCAAATAGATTTCAGAGAGATGCTCAGAGTCTGTGACTCAGGCAGTCTGAGGTTACTCTTTCTTTAATGTTCAGATGGGTCAGCCTCTCTGCTGGCATTTCCCATTCCATCCTGCACAGCCAAAAGTTGTACGTTTTCAGGCATTTAGATTGGTGTTTTTACCTGTGGGAACATACAAATCTCCTCCCATTGTTAGTATCAGGATCTCAAAATTGAAAATTTATCAATAGGTTTGGAACACAGGGTTTTCCATTTGTATCCCAGAAGGGATACTACACCACCTCCCACCTCCCACCCCCCTCTTTTTGTTTTGTAAATTTTTATGTTTTGACCTATAAATGCCTAAGTTGTATTACACATACCCATAAACAGGAGCCAAAGCGTAAGTTTTCATTAAATTTACCCAGATTATCATTGACTGTATGCTACTTATTTGGGAAATAAACTTAAACTTAATTCCTTTAAATTGTCCTACAAGTAAAAGAAAGTGTTACAAAGTGATATTGTATAACTCAGAAAATACATAGAGACCATTTGTGTACCTTAATCCCAAAGTTATTGCTGGAAGTACAATACAAATTATAAATAAAGCAATTAACATTTTATATTCCCAATTAGTTCAAATGTATTACCATTTTCACCAAAATCTACAACCAATTTTAACTAATCTAAACATTTCACTAAGCCTTAAAATATCCTATAATATGTGGACAAAGCTTGGGCAGAGTTGAGTACCTCACAAAAATTTTTATCCAATATATACTTTGCTCTTTAAAGCTATATGACTAGACTATGACTTCAGAGAAATCAAGTCCATTAACTTATATCATTTATTTTGTATTTCTGTGTAAGTCTCTACTGAAATACCTCTCTATATAAATATATGTTATTTTTAAGTATACCCTTTTAAACTGCAAACCTTACAGAGTGAATTTTAATGACTATCTTCTTCCAAGCTCTTGTCCTTCTTCAGGCCTGGCATGAAAACCTGATTTAAAGACTTTTCAGCATCTAGAAGAAATTCCTATGAAAATAACAAATTATAAAAAATGTTCTCTTTTTTTTTGGTCTTTTTGAGAGAGGGTCTCCCTGTAACCACAACTTGCCTGGAACTTAACTATGTACAGCAGGCCAGCCTTGAACTCAGTGATCCACCTGTCTCTATGCCTCCCAAGTGCTTGGATTAAAGGCATGCACTAACACACCTGGCTAGAAAATATTCTTATATAGACAAGTGTGGGTATATCCCAGCTTGGGCACATGTGGGCTAATATTTCAGCCAGCATGTTTCAGAGTCATGAGTAAAGATCATAAAACCTCTCTGTTTAAGACCTGCAAGTTGGGAAGACATGTGACAGTATGGAGGTCTAGGATTGGCTGCTAGGAGGTGACATCATGCTCTCTTCCCAAACCCATATAATTAGCTCACCCTGTAAGAATAAAGGGAATTCCGTAGGGCGTGGTGGTGCACGCCTTTAATCCTAGCACTTGGGAGGCAGAGGCAGGCGGATCTTTGTGAGTTCAAGGCCAGCCTGGTCTACAGAGTGAGTTCCAGGACAGCTGGGGCTACAGGGAGACCCTGTCTCGAAAAGACCAAAAAAAAAAAGAATAAAGGGAATTCCTACCAGTTCCACCTGACGAGATCTCTGGGTTGTTATTACATGTTTTCCTTAGCCTGATCAATCATGGAGCTATTAATTTTACAGCTAACTTTTCAGCTTGTCTGGTCATGGGAACCAGCAACTCACCGCCAGATTGGCTAACAGCCTCCAGATGTTTGGGAGTGGGAACTGTGGAGGCCAACAGCTTCCCGGCTGGGTGTTGCCTATGGGATTACCAACTCCTCAGCTGTGAGTTTGGCCATGTGGTTGCTTGCTGGCTGTACAAGACTACTAGTCTTGTAGCCATGGAGCCATCAGTTCTACCAAGTTTGGCCGTCCTTATGGTTGCCCAAGGGGCCAGCAACCCCCTGAATAGCAGGAATTTATGACAGACAAGGTTGTCACTGAATTTGTGCCTACCATAATACCATCATTTTATTTAGTCTGGGGGTACTTGTGAGCATTTGTATGTGTACCACTGGGGATAGAACCCAGAGCATCCTATATGCTAAGCAACTTTTTTTTAAGATAATTTATTTATTTTTATTTTTATTTTATTTTTTGTCTTTTTGAGACAGGGTCTCTCTGTAGCCCCAGCTGTCCTGGAACTCAACTCTGTAGACGAGGCTGGCCTTGAACTCACAGAGATCCACCTGCCTCTGCCTCCTAAGTGCTAGGATTAAAGGTGTGCACCACCATGCCCAGCTTTATTTTTATTTTTTTATATTTTTTATTATTTTTT